>JAAVTS010001601.1:16255-44666 GCA_022845575.1 Baylisascaris ailuri
GGGTGGCGCTAACCACTCCCCCTCTCGCATTTGCCCTGTTTGGGAATGAAGATCCGCTCAACCCCTCCCCTTTCTCTTGATAACGTCTAATATTAACAGAAGTTTAAAAAAAAAGACTTTTAATAATTCGACTATTAACGATGTGGTTTCGACTTTGGAAGAGAATTTTTTTCATTTCCGGTTTGACATCTGCGTAGAAAATCCCTTGTAGGATATCAAGAAATAGCTATTGTACCCCGCCTCCATCGCTAAGTTGAAACCTCTTAAAGGTGTTTTTGTCCTCCTCCGCGGTCGTGAGTACCCTATCAGATCACGAAATCTCATGGCGAACATATGGTCTTTAAAGGTGGCAGCTCTTCGTGTTACGAAAGGTGCACGTGCACGCATTCTGAAAGCAGGCGGTGAGATAATCACCTTCGACCAGTTGGCTTTGCGAGCTCCCAAAGGAGAGAACACACTGCTGCTCCAAGGACCGCGAAAACAGAGACTTGCCGAACGCAGGTTCGGACCGGCGCCCGGTGTACCACACAGCCACACCAAACCACTTGTGCGATCCAAGGGACGCAAGTTCGAGAGGGTTGGTTTTGCTGATTTTATATGTTTACACATTGATTTTGCTTGTTGGAGTGGGGATTGATTTATTGGGCGTTTGAGTGTGAGGATGGATGTTGCCTGCCATGTAAACCTGTAAGTGCACACCGATGCATCCTTGATGGGAATTGGTTGAGGCCTGCTTGCAGACAACTTCTGCTGAGAACTGTCACTTACAAGGTAACTCATGAATTGGTCAATCCAATGAGCATGATTACAAATTTGCATATAATAGCAGCTTTTCCGATATACGTTTTCGGTTCATTCGTTTTATAGTTTATCGTTGTTGCAGGCTCGTGGCCGCAGAAAGTCACGTGGCTACAAGAATTGAGAAGGATGTTGGTGGTATCAGAATCGGCTTCGTGCACATCGTTGTTGTTGCTTCTCGTGGCGTTTAAATTTGTTTCTGTTGCCATATTGTTGCACTGCACTGTCGAGCCTGCTTATATGGCTGATGCTGTCCACATAAGGAACATAACTGAGGGGGTGACTAGATTAAAGAACAGATAGTGGGAGTTCAGAGGAATTCGTGGTTGCTCAGGATTGGGCTTAGATTCTGGGCGACAGAGTCATATGTTCCCTGACTACTTAACCAATGCAACCCTCGGTCACTTATATAACTTGGATGTTCCGTCATCGAACAGCTAACCGAAATAGCGTTTATCGTACAATATGAACACAAAAGTCAGATAAGAGACCATGCCTGAAGCATGGAAACGATAGAACGATTCAGACGCACTACTTACTGATAGTAGAGTTCGAAGTTGAAACCATCGTGTATCTCGTAGTCTTGCAGCGTTATCTGATCCTTATATATCGTGTACCACTTCTTCAACACAATCTTCTCACATCTGCAATCAACAACCATTTATCGCGCTTCCTATTGCTCAGTGAGGAGTCACAAACGGATCAACAGAATCTAACCCTCCGTCCAGAACTTCAGGATTAGCCTAACGAAGATGACCACCCCTTCCCTCCTCCTCCCTCTTATTGTTACCCAGTCATATTACACATTCGGTTCTTCTGAATGTCATGTGAAAAACACTGAGTGAATGTGTCGTCATTAACAAACGATGAGTAAAGGGATAGAGAGGATGCATTCTCACGGACGTTTCCGCTGCGATGTGATATAGCGATAACAACAGGTGAAAAATATCTGGGCCTGAATTCCAGGGTAGTAAAGGAGAGCCGAGGATACTCTCCCTCACAGGACCACGACAGGGTTGTCGTAGCAACACTAAATCGTCAATGTTTCGACGATTAATTCACCCGTTGAGTGAAACGACTGAGGAAAACACGAATGACAGTCACCTCGGCTCTCGCACTTGGATTACCTGGAAGAAGGGCGAGAGCCTTTCACCTTGGATTGTACTTCCCGACGCTTACCTCGCAGAAAGAATACAGAATACGAAGCTTACCGATATTCTCATGAAAATCCCCGAAAGCTTTCAAATGCAACGCGTTTGCTAATATTTATTAGACTCTTGCTTATATGGCGGCTCTTTAAACGTTCACCGCTGTGTATGGTACATTATTGCAAAGAAGTAATGTTCCTAAATAGGTCCCGAAAACATTTTCCGGGTTCCTGAGGCACAACGGGTTCATTCGACCGGATTTGCCCTGGCAATTCCGAAAAGTGATCTGCTTCTGTGTCGCATTATTTCGCTTTTCAGCGAAAACTTTAGATCAACGATTGCTGCCGATCAAATCTTGAGACCCAACAGACCCTTCGCATAGACTAGCTAGGTGCATCACTACTCTCCCTAGCGCGCTATAACGGCTAGGATTTCTCCTATTTCCCGCCCTCAAATTGCTGGAAATATATTGACCCCCTCCAAAAAAAGAGAATTTTGATCATTAACCACCTTCATTCCCTACTTTCACAAAGGCTGGACAAAACTGGGCTAATATACGAGGCGGGAAACCTTTAACCCTATAGATTACCGCATAGTTAAAGCACATATACTACATCAGCCGTATAGATAGATGCAATAAAAGATGTAAACGGTGCAGTGAGATGTGAATAGCATAAATGGCTATAGAATTTACATTAAAAATTCTTGAATGCGGGAAATGAGAGATGAGCCAGATTCTAAGAATCCATTGGATTATCGACGACGTCACTAATAATATGCACATTTCACATAAAAATATTCAAATTTGCAAATTATTTGAATCGAATGCTTTAAGGTCCCCAAGTTCAAAAAAAAAAAAAAAAAAGCCTTAAACGGACTCAACTGGTCACGTTGTATCACTACTCACCTTGTACCTGTTTGTGCTGCAATCAATTTCTTCAAATCGCCGATTGTATCTGTGGGATTACACTTGATACGTACCTTCTTGCCTAACCGATCATTGACGGTGATTTCGATCATCGTCTGCGAATATCTACAACAAAAAAGGACAACATTAGACCCTCTTATTTCTATGTAACTTATTCATGGTTTTCTTTACTATCACTAAAACCTAAAGTTCCAATAAAAGGAACCTATTTTGCACCTACACTGTACATTGCTAGTACCAAGAGGGGAAAGGGGAGAGAGGGGAGAAGGGATGGGGTTAAATCACAAGTTGAAATAACCTTTAATTTACGAAAATATTGAAAACGTGATGCATACAGCTCCCTCTTAGCACTTAACAAAGACGGTATCTATGCCATCAAAACTCAGAAGACCACCGCACTGAACACAATAGCCATCTGAGTATCAAACAGGTGTCCTTTAAGGCGAAACAAGTTAAAGAAAAAGAAAACAGGGCTTACAGATAATCTATTTCTATATGATGATGCTTAACGTTGTACATTCACATAAATAACACAACGATTTCCTTTGTCAAAAATAAGCAAACATACGGTACGGCCACAGTTCGGGCCATAGTTGCGGATGATCGAGACATCGATGTGGACCATGACTTAGCGGTGTGTCAGTTTTGCGCAAAAAAATATTTTATCGGTATCTCCACCCACTGGTCCTTTTACCCGGACAGAGGTAAAGCTCAATTCTCTCTTCCTCGGACCTGATCCTCTCCTACCCGAACCCTACCTCAGGTCATAAATTAAAAGCTAGGCATTTTACTAGGCACTCAGCTACGTTGCATGTTTTAGTAAGTGCCTATTTTTGAATACTGGCGTGGATTTCTGATCCCACTTTTTCGCTCAATTACATATGCAAAGATCCACTTATTACAATATTCGATGAATCATCACACACATATCCATCTCAGCTGAATATAAATTACATCAATTGTAAGCATTAGTCTCAGTCGGTCGCAACCTTAGAACGTCAAATTTTTGGGAATGAGAGGTGGAGGGACAGGCACTACCTACGAAAGTCTATTTAGTACCTATTCGAAACTCTGGGTAGTACCTACCCGAAAGTCTAGGTAGCACCTACCCGAAAATCTAGGCAGCACTTACCGGGAAGTCTAGGTAGTTCCTATCCGAAAATATAGGTAGTACCTATCCGAAATTCTAGGTAGTACCTACCCGAAAGTCTAGTAGCACCTATCCGAAAGTTTAGTTAGTGCCTATCCGAAAGTCTAGATAGTGCCTACTCGAAAGTCTGGGTAGTATTTTAAACTAATAAAACATCAGAAATGCGGAAGAGAAAAAACACTAATAAAACTCCTCGCAGAAGTTTGGTTGCTGGTCACCTGAAGAGAGAGCTTCTATCGAAGGGGGCGGTTTTATTCAATGCAACGAAAACTGGAAAAAAAAGTTTTATAAAACTTGGAATAACAACCTTAGTTTCAGTAATTAAACCCGCATAGGTTACGAATAAAAATTTAAAACCAAAAAAAAAAACAGAATACTTAATGAGAGGTAAGGCTGAATAACACGGGATCACCCGAACGGAAAAGAGCGCTCCGTTGATGACAGGGAATCGAACATAAACAAGTGCCCTACCTAGTGCGGAAATATTACGCAACGAAGTGAAAGCAACACCGATGTGTTGTGCAATCAAAAAAACGAGGTGCCTACTCTGAGTTTGGCGTCATCGGGGTCGATGACAAATCCACCGGCAACATATATCACCACATGCATTTTATAGAGCTGTAAAACACGTTGCGCAAATATTTGACTAGATTTCTTCCGCACTATCCAACCCACCACCGACCTCAAAAATTAACCCTCTTCGATCTTTGATCTCCTTTTTATCTATCTGAACTTGGTGACTCAACCGATCGCTAGGCGCATCTATAGAAGCTTTCGACCGTTCCCCGACCGAAATGTCTGTATCAATGACACCCGATCTCGGTTACCCAGCCCTCTCCCTCCTCCCGCCTCCCCGCACAAAAAAACCAACTGCCTCTTAGCTGATTTTTCTCCTCGGAAGAAACGCAAATAGAGTATCCCCCGGCTGGCAAGCTCTAGCGCTTATAGCACCCACCGCCTTCTAAAATGAACTTGGACTTACCCCACCGAGTGAGGGGTAGGAGGAACGGCGTTCGCAGATCTCAGAACGGACGCATATCAAGACGAGGACGGGGGATGCACACATATATCGAAGCAAAACTTGTGAGCAATAATGCATCTACAAAAATTTTGGTTTTGTCGCCAACAAGTGATCTTAACATCACAAATTACCGAGTGACCCTACGTACCGACCTGGGGATACTCCGAGGACAATACCGCCAACACCGCTGATATTGATATACTCATAACAATTTACTGGCATTGCCTATATCAAAGCAGCGTCTTCTATTTCAAGAAGCCGCACTCCCGCGGGCTTGGGAATCTGTGACCCGGGAGAATAGGTAAAACACCATAAAAAATATGTTGCTATATTCGAGTAACAAATAGCTGGCCCAATCACCAAAAACCTGCAAAAAATGCGTTCAAACAAACACAACATAAGAAATTTATTCTAAAAATGGATAGGGGATTATAAAAATAACGCAACTAACAGAACAAATAAAAATTAGCATCGAAAAATCCGGGGAAAAACGTCATGAAAACGGGAAATGGATGACTTTTTCGAGGAGGCGGAGGGGGAGGGAGAGGGGAGGAGGAAAGAGGGGGAGAATGAGGGAGTGGAAGGGGAGTGATGAATAGGTATGATATCTTCAATGGGTACGACATCGCATTATGTAAATATAAATATTAAAAAAAACGTTCCAACAATGAAAACAAATTCCCAAGGAAACGCTTTTTTTGCTCTATGATAATCTAATACGACCTGATCTGATACTACTGAAGTCGGCTAGGTGAGAATCGCTGCGATATAGATGGGAACTATACCTATACTAGGAATCACGAATACTTCTGTTATAAAAAATAATAAGATGGAAGCACTAAAATGGGCAATTTTAGTTGAGAAAAAATAGGTCATCTCTGGATTCATAACCTTTACCCCTTCTCCGACCACAATCATCTGCTAACACTTTTTTCCTACCATTCATTTATATTTGCCGTTTTCCTCTACCTCAGTAAAACTCACTACTTAAGGGCAATATAAGAATTTTTTTCAAGAAATTAAAAAAGGCAGGAAATTCTTGAAAAGGTTTTGTGATAATAATAAATAAAAACAACCAAACATTATCAATTTTAAAAAGATTCAAATATTCGATCCCCTATTTTGAAGCATCCAGTTGCAAAGAATGCGAACATACATACGCATACGTATCAATAACGATCAGCCAAATTATATTCATTTCATTTGTGTAGCGGAAGACGTGAATCATAACAACAATACTGCTAGTTTGACAGCTCTCCATTAGTACCATTACCCAACAGCTGGCAGGCAAGGTAATTTTGCCTCGGGCAGAATGGACAGGGAAAAGGGGATAAGGAGCATAGATGGACAAACTGATTGAGGGGAGACCAAGCCTAGCACCCTTTTGGGCGCAATATGGAGACAGTCAATTCCAAATCCATTGCGGGGCTCCCCGCATCACGATTCAATTATGGGATGCTTACAGATCGACCCCGAAACTAAAGTCATCCATTGTTATTCTGGAGCCACAATTTCTTTTCTGGCCATATTATTGTATTCCAAGTAGTGCTACTCTTAAATGAACATACGACTATCATTCAATGAGTCAATAATCTATCCAAAATTCTTTTAAATAACACTTCTACGAGTAATGAAGAAGTACAACGATAAAATTTAAACAAAAAACCGAATTTGCATATTCCCGATTGGTATCAATAATAATATCTCTCTACATATTACTCTCAATTCATTTGTGCATTGATAATGAAAACTTTTGCAAACAAAAGTACAGAACTGTTTGCACCACATCAATTACATTGACAATGAACATTGGGGAAGAAAAAAGCAAATTGCCTATTTTAACATTCATATAATCATTTAAAAATTTCCTTTCTAAAATAGTTCACAAATAATATTGCTCAGGGATATCAGACTAAAATTCATTTCTCCGCACCTCCCCCTCCCTACTCCCCTTGCAAACCTCGCTCGAACTGACCTCCATTCTAAAAACTATGGGTCAGTAGAGGAATGACCTTTCTCCTTCCCCTACCCTCTTCCCTTTAGGTCAACCCTTCCCTCTAAATTATTACCAGAAGCATAAAGCCCACTTTTGAGATCTAAATTCATAAAAAAGATTTTAAATATTACAACTAGAGGAAAGTTATGTGACGCTTAAAAAAGATATCAAAAGTTTATAAGCACAAATTTTAGCCATTGCAATTACGATCGATAAAACGACGCTCTAAAGACAAGACCACCTTTAATAATCCAACACTCCACCATAGAAATTCTAAGCATCAATGCATTCCCCCTTATTTTTTCAGGAAAAAAAAGAAAAAGGAATTAAGCATCATGAATAAGCATAATAAAAAAATCCAGTAAATATGTCCACATCATAAACCAATACTATATTACTTTCTAATCTGTAAATCACCTCTGACATATGCGCCAACTTACGCATGAACAATAATAAAATAATACGCTTTCTACGGCACTCAAAAATGTAAGAATATGCGAAAAAGAAGAGATGGGGTACTGGCAGGAGATAATTCAGTAATTGACTGCTCCTTATAACCCCACCTAATTCAAAAAGAATCGGGAAAAGTCAACATATCTGCCTGGATTTAAATAAAGAGATGCATACAGATAAACAAAAAAAGAGAATAGGAGCCGTCGAAAGTGCAGTCATCGGATTGTGAGCGTATCGCAAATCATGTGATGCTTAGATGCGCATTGCTCCAAGCTCCTTTTGTAGTTTGAGATTATGATGCATCTCTGGTCGAATATCACATACCAATTGCAGTAGACGAACAATCACCTCAAATTCATAATGCTAATTTCAGAAATAAAAAAATCATTCAATTCAATTCTATTTAAATTAATATTTACCGAAGGAAGGGAAGGGGGGAGGGAAGAGAGAGGGGATAAATTAGATAGCGAGGCCACACACGTATTTCCTCCGAAAAATTCAGGAAGACAAATTTCGATCACTCCTCAATACTCAAGAACTACATCGTTTTCATTTGAATTGTGGTTCGCCGATTTTTCCACAACAAATATTCACCTCTCCTTCTTTAAATAAAGGAAACACAAGCCATCGCTTCAACTATAATCACCACTATTCCGTGAAAACCCCCTCAATCAAAGTAAGCAAAGCTATATGTCCAAATATTTTCAAAAACAGAATCCGACCAAATATAAATCAATAAGCAATTAAATACTACCTTCTTAGTGCTTTTTCTACTGTCTCATATAAACTCATGTATATTTTTTCCTATATGGGATATTGAATGAATAAACAAGCAAACAAACAAACAAATAANNNTCGCAAATATAAAATATGCACAATGAAATCCGATACGAAAGATTAATTAAAAATACAATGAAGCTCTTTTAGTTATCCATCTTCCCCCAATATTCCCCAACAAAAATATTCATCGCTAAACCACAACTTCAACCTAAAATTCGAACAATTCTAATATCAGATTTTTATAAAATTCTTCCAGAGGCTATAAGTTCATCATGAGCGACCTTCACTCCACCAAGAATCCTACCATCCGTAACCTTGATCTCATTCATAATCTTGACCGCGACTAGGACGGAAACAAGCATCTAGAATCCCTGTCTCTCCTTCCCACCCCTCCTCCTTTCCTGACTATCGTATTAAGGCCTAAAGCCGCTAATTTCTGATCACCTCCTACCTGTTACCGTTCTTGATCACCTGTAAATAATTACCTGTTGTTTGTTCTGCGCCACTGTTCTTTGCATCTCACGAATAGTGTTCTCTGTCTCCTGTTGTATTTTTGCTTCAATATCCTCTTTCGTACCCAAATATTTCTGCTCATATTCTTTGAATTGTCGGTCACGCTCCTTAAAAAAACGCTCCCAATCATTCGGATAAACAATTGCCCATCCTTGAAGGAAACTACAGAGCTGAAAAATGCTAGCTGTATTAATTTTCCTCTCCATCTCTCTTTTTGAAGTGATAGGAAATACACCTAATAACAATATTTATCTGTCATAAAGGTATAATATTCCACACCTTTTATGATATGATATCATCTACAGAATCAAACCCCCCATCGGGAAGACCAAAATTAAGATCGAGTGACTTCCCAACTCTTTTCTTTCGAATACCCTTCTCGGGTAAATCACCCCCCCCCCCCCCCTCCCCTGCTCCTCCACCCCGCGTTCGCAAGTGCCCAGTCAAATTTTCAAAGATCGCTGCGATATATCTCAGCGCATCACTTTGTGCTTTTTCATAAAGCATTCTTCTCATAACAAGCATCAAATATCATAGAAAATAAACACCTAAATTCCACCTGAAATTGCCAATGTATCATCGAGCTAGCCGCTAAACCACAGGTTTCCTACCAAAGGACCGATCAATAACACAACTCACTTGTCGGTATTTATCGATTTCGGCTTGTGCCTCTTGTTTAGCTTGCTTAAGACGTTGTGTCTTACGCTTACGTGCTTCGTTGATTTTCTCAGCAGCACGTTTCTCAGCGGCTAACAATTGTTGAATTCCTTGAGTTTGCGATGCCATCATAGATTGTCGCACACAAGTTTGATCTACTAGTCACCTGCAACCCTATAATACCTCAGAGATGTGACCTCAGGTACCTCAAACTTAGTACGACCTCATCAGACGGAAGATAATAAATGCATCTGGCGCAAGGTCTAACAACTTGGCCTAGGATCATCTCGACATACAACAGTTGGACGAGGACATGGAAGGAACCAAAAATATGCGCCACCTAAAAGATGGTCTAACGACTCAAATAAGGATCGTCAGATATAACAATAGCAATAGATCTATCCAAGATATGATCTAATGACCTATGATATGATCAACAAATCTACGGCGATAAGCGTCACCTAAGAAAGCTTCTGATCGTCACCAAATAACATTTTCTAAAGAAACCAATTATCCCAATCTGAACTGAAATGAGCAATATTCTATGTAAATAATTTTTTGAAAAGAAATAACAACCCTATACAATAAAATTCATGCTTTAAGATGTGGTGCCAAATTTTGCTTATTTCCCTCGCGATTGTATTTCAAAACTGTATCCCTCTAAAATTCCAAAATTGGAGGTATCCCCCCTCCTCCCTCCAAATTTCAAAATTCTTATCCCGCAAATTCCAAATTTGCACCACTTGCAAAATTAAACATCATTAAGAGTACTTTTCTGAAATATTTCCTCTTCAATGTTCTCATAATCAGATACCAATATTCCACTATATATATCATATCAAACAATTAAATAATATAGCAAATAATAAAAGAATATTTCCATTCAATGAAAGCCGAAATGAAACGGCAAATCTTTGAATAACTAAACAACAGCATTAACCACCATAATTTATTTCCTCATTAAAATAAATATTTACCAATTATGCACATTTCATCGCAATAAATAAATAGCAAACAACCGATCACAATTGTAGTTGAGAAAAAAAACCAAAATTTAATCAACGATCCTAATAAGATCAACAAAATTCAAAAATTCAAAGAAAAAAAACGCTGATAAGATGCGTTGTTATTGTTGTTGTAGCAACTATTGTTTCATAAAGGTAGCGAAATGTGGTGAATAGGATGGACTAGGTAGGGGAAAGAAAGGTAGGGGGAGAGGAGGGGGAGGGGGAGGAAAGAGAGAGAGGTGAGGAGAAGGGGGAAGAGAAAATAACTCCTTACTCGTTCATATTATAAAAATAATTGATATGAGCGCCTTCAACAATCGATGCAAGCAATACTTCCTTAATTAAAATGGCACTGACCATCTCTTTTGATATAATAAAGTAAACGCATATTATATTAACACCGAAAAACAACCACACACAGGGAAAAACATGTAAAATATTCATCTTTGTGTTACCTTATAAATGGAACATCCGCTAAAACGCTAAAAGGCACTTCAAGAAAAGCATACACAAACAATTACAACACATTCAACTGATCTTCTTGGCTGCATAAGTCCCTCTCATCAACGTCTCTATCGACCTTTTATTCAAAATCTGCAAATTCTAAAGATGGCCGAATGGATAAGATCGTTGTCGCTCATATAAGAGGTCCGTGTTTGACACCTGTCACCACTTCAAAGAGCGGATTCTACGTCTACGCATGAATTACATGTTTAAAATCGAGATTACGATGACGATCGTGAAACAATGTCCTTCAACCCACCGAAAACCTTTACAAGCGATGACCGGACATAAGCTCTCTCTTTCCTTGAGCCTTCCTTCATTTCATTACCCAAGCTAAAAACTGACTTTCTCAAGCTTCTAGCCGGCCAACTACAAGGATCTAACCTACAAATACTTCCTAATACCTCGGTTTCAGTAGACGCGGCCGAAAAAACTCAATTGTAAAATGCTCAATAAAGTCCGACTGAGCTTTTCTTCAACTTTAGTCGCAATATCTACCTTCTTGAATATTGAATCCATCACATATTCCCCTCTGTGAAACTTGGTTGAAAACCTGAAGCAACGATTCGAACAGCTTCATACAACTGAATTGAAATAAAGCTGATATCATGTCGGATTCACTTCAAAATGAGCAAATACAACAACACATAATCAAAAAGTACACGCATTTAATCCCCCATCTGAATGCTTTCCTAAATGGGTGACATCTCTCTCTAATCAAAACGAGTGGCATCTCTCTTTCTCTAATCAAAGACAGATGCAAATAACCGCACGCGATGAGGCCCAGCTCAATTTAACCTAAGATTATTGCACAAATATTGCAAACGAAATAGTGCTTGATGCAAAAAAATGCGGAAGAGGCAAAAGCTAAAGGGAATGGTATCGCACAGCTAATGATGAGAGAGTTTAAGCCACTCCATTTTCATATATGCACTTCCCTTCTTCCATGATAACAACTGTTCTCAAGGAGTGCAACATTATTATAGAGGCCACACTCTAGGCTGCATAAATCCAAGAATACGGAGGTCACACTCAAGGTGCATAAATCCGAGAGCTTTTCGAGCTTCTCGAGCCAAGGCCAAGCCAAGCCTTCGCTTTAAAAGCTTCCAACCTGACAGAAGGTGAATAACGCCTATAACTCTCGTGTCCAACAACTTGAGATTCTTTCGGTAATTAAAAAATTAGAGAATTTAGGCAAAATCATACGCGCATACTACCTACAACTGAGGCACACATTTTTCATGCAAACTTCCTAATGCTTGAAAAAATATGCACAAAAATGACCAAGAATATAGGAATTGACTAAAACTAAAAAGTTCTAACCGTTGTCCTGTGGGAGGCGCGTTTTCCTGTTCGGATGAGCAAGGGATGCACGAGTTGCCATATACAATAAAAAAGAACAACGATAGATTTAGCAGCAATGCTAGTGTGCGCCAAAAGGAATATATTCATGGCAACCGCAACTGAATATCACTGAAACAGAACAGCAAATGGATGGTTTTGCAACAATTGTTACAAAACAATTGCTGCAAATCACTACGCCCCATCTCTACCCTCCCCCTCCCATTCCTTCTGGAGAAAAAATTGATCAACAAACTTTACCAATATTATCAATAACATTAAATTCGATTCTCCTATGAAACTCTTCAAAGAAAAAAAAATCCTTGTATAAGCTTTTATAAACAAAACAAACCAACATCATCTCTCTTCACATAAGTTGGATAGCAGTTCAAAGGTAACCAATCCATACAAAAAACTTCCATATCTAATTGAGCCTTGTATCAATCACAGTAGCATAAGCTGTCGGAAGTGTGAGAGAGAGTTCATTCTCATCACCTTCAAATCTGCCGCTAACTTCGAAGCAATCCACCTCATAGACTGATGCACACGCTACACTTACACGTATATTGAATACATGTTTCTGCCCGAATGGTAAAGTGGCATGAGATACGGCACGGTCAGCTACCATTAAGCTTTGCCGCACGGTGTTGTTGCTAACCGTCGTTGACTGCATCAACGGTAGACTCGTCATCGATGCAGATGTTTCGTGTGCTCTCGTCGATTCGAGACGGCTATGTGCACTTTCCATTGGTGCAACAAAACGTAGCACTAAATCACAGCGGCGATGACGACGATCACAATTAACGATAGTTACCCGTATAGGTAATGCGCAAAATCTGAAATTATCTCCGAATAAACTTTTACTATTTCTACTAAGCATCTTCTTTTCCTAAATAATCTCAAGAAATTGAAAAAAAAAAAAAACATGCCACCATCGAGACTCTTTTTATATCACATAACTGGGCAAATAAATGGCAAACCTAATATTACTGAAAGAGGTCATACAAAGACATTGATACTTAAATAATAGCTGATACTCAGCTGTATACGTCACAAAGATATTCTACACTATCATACTCAAAAATATTGTGGATGCTATGGCTAATTAATTCAACGAACGATCTTCGAGCTGATATTACCATTATAAGCACGAATTTTATAACGCCATAAAACAATAAATTCGAATACTTAATGGAAAATACTTCCTAATCTTATAACAAGAAAAATAAACATCCAAAACAACATTTGTAAACAAATCTGTAAAATATGGTGCGCTAACGTGCAGTTTACAACGTAATACAGTCGCACAATATTGGAATACCCACCCTTAGCATAAACAAGAGCATCTTATTTTACATATTGGCCAAGGTGGATATTAAAATAGCAGAAAATACCCACCTTCGAACACTAAAATCATGTGAAATAACGGGCGGATGTACGGTCACGGTACACACCAATGCTCGTGATTCGTCTAACGTTTCATTGAGATTCAGATCACCCATCGAGAAAGTTCCCGAGGTATTCGTCGGCTGATCACTGATCGACGGCATGAATGTAAACTCGATACAACCGGGTATAGAATAACCAAGTGGATATGGATTTTCGACAAAATTTTCACCGAACACTGCAAATAAATTCGTTTAATTTCTAAGCAATTGCTTTAATTTATCGTTTAACGCAATCCTATGCAAAAATAAATCCTCTCGCTAAATGAAATATTTTCATAAATTGCCAATAAATAACAAAACAAATGAGATAATACTTGTACATTTTAGGCGATCTAACAACTACATAGTATTTTATGAAATATTGATTGGTTTTCATGACACTTTGACTATCACTGTTGAACGAAAAGCCGATCCGCTCGAAATGTATGTAAATTTGTGGATATCTGGATATGACGTGTCAACCTATATGGTCGTATAGGCACACAGTTATCCTATTATGCACATTACATCCACTAAACTATGCATTTTATCACACAACAGCTCGAACTTCCAGTGTTTCTCAGGTAGAAGAAATTGGCAGACAGACAGACAAATACTCATACAGACAACCAACTTCATAAACAATTAAAGCCATAACGAACTTTATAAATACGCATACCAGATCCATAAACAACCATTTCCCAAGCACATATATACAAATAGCGGCATAATAACCTAGAACCCACACAAAGGTAGCTAAAAGCAAAAACGGTTCGGAAAAAACTTACTCTCGATAAAACAAAGTAATTTAGAGTACCATAAATATGTAATCGATTCAAATCAACTTTAGTCATACTCCCTCCACTAGTCATTACGTTCCCGATTTACCTGTTACCTCTCCGTTAACCTCTACCTTCCCCGTCCACCTGTTACCTTAGCCATTACCTCCCCGACCTACCTGTTACCTCTATGCGAGCCATTACCTTCCCGACCTACCTGTCACCTTACTGTAATGAATAAAAAGTCATCAAAATTACCATTTGCAATTGTCCCATCCGTATTGACAACGCTCGCTTTCCACAGCACTCCGAACGACAGACTCAATTGTGGTTCTTTGTCGGCCGGACTTGAAACGATCACCCGTGGTAGATACGCGTTATCAGATGAGCAAAATAGCGGCAATATAGGCCATTCTGGCAGATCGGCAATCGGATCCGATATCCAAAGGACATTCGAACATGAAGAAAATGCATTTCCACAAGCCGAGAAACAATAACTATCGTGCTGATCACATTCCAATTGTACTGAAATCAATGCCAACCAGTAAAAATTACAACCTTAAATGACGGTTGGTCCCCTATTCATCCTGAAATAAGTACCAACGTAATTGGCATTCATAACCATTATAACGAAAAAGGCCTCCATATGGCCATCAAAACTAGCCTTAAACCTTTATACAAGCAATCGTCCGCTTCAGATTTAGATCTAGTTTTTCGCTCATTCTCAACAATTTCCTATCAAAAAATGTACTCAATGATAGAATACGAATACATATAAAGCATACCAACAATAAAACTATCGTTAATTCCATTACAGAAAAACCCTTCGCAAAGGTAATCTCTCGCCAACCTATAAAAAAATGGACCAGTGCAAGGAATATGGAATATGATATCTCTTACTCAAGGGAATATGGTATTTATTTAGAAACTGGCCTGATAACTTATTTATTTCTAGCTAATGAAACCTTATTTATTCGTCACGACGCCACAAGTTGCAGCGAACAATCAGTCCAAAATTTCGGCATTAGTACAACATGCACTCTTTCATAAAATTGCTAATGGGTTCATAGAAATCCTCGCATCTTTAAATAATTCACAAATTTAAAAACAAAAACGAACCATTGCGATTGCGTACTGGCCGCAGGTATATATTTGGCCAAGGTGTGAGATCATCAGAAATGCCACCTACATCCGATGTGATCGCTTTGCCATTCACTATAGAGCGTATTCGAAGGAGTTCCACTTTTGCGAGAACCGAATTACGTGTTGAGATCAAATTTTGTGCCCACAATACACACATACCAATAGATGCGTCCACTAACCTCAAAATTTACATATTTTTAGGATTGGTCAGAGGATCGAGTCAGGCAATCGACAGCCTGACCTCGAACGCGCCGACTCGATCGGAATGACCTTTGTGCAAACCCTCGAGAAGGCAATAAATGAAAACGTTGATCCTCAATTTGGAAGATATGAATAAGCAATCTGCTTTATATTTAGGCTTCAATATCAATGACATATGCAAAGAATCAAAATGAAATACGTTCCATATCATCAAAGAAGTTACAACTGAGTATTACACATATGTGACCCAAGCTTGAGCTTCGATATGAACATCAGAATTTTCAATATTGGCAGCCGATTCTCCACCTCATCCTCCCTTCCCACTCCCTCCCCAAACCATAATTCGTTCAAGAATCAGACAGATGTACAGACATGAATGATATCACTATCCCACTCATCTCACTCAAAACACCTCGATATACATAATAACGAATGAAACATTGCTTGGCCATTTCTAGCTGAAAATTCATAATTTTGACCTTTACTAGATGTTAATAGCATATACCACGTCTAACATATCTATTCAATAACCGAAGAAAAACAAATCATCACATCAACATTTCATTAAAACCAATGCGTTGCAGTTTTTTCAAGCATTTCAAACAGAGAAAAACTTATTCGGCGATGGGAAAGGGGAAGGGAAAAGGAGGTGAGAAGAGCTGGGGGGAGAGGCATCCAGCAGAAGTCATTAATCTAAGCTTTAGTGCATTTTTTCCCTTAGAATTGCGAGGAGAGAGAGGAATGGACCAATGATAAAAGTCCGATCAATAATTAACTACTATACCTTATAGAAGTTGCAAGCAATGGCCTCGTATCCATCGAAATCAAATGACGCTGTTCACGAACCATTCCATTATCGCCACGATAGAAAAACATCAATGATATACCGTATCCACTCACCCCATTTGCAGGCGCACGCAATGCTATCCTCAACCTGCAAATACAACTGATCTTTGATCCATTAGCGCAGCCTAGAAATTTAGAAACTAGTGATGCGCAAATTCAGAATAGTTGATGCTTGATCACAAGCCACTTAATTGATCTTTGATCATTAATGCAACATTCTTTACAGCTTAATTATATTTCTAGTCAACAATCCGGGGCTCTTTCATTGAATTTTAACCAGCAATATTCTCCAATATTTTCACTAACTCTGAAGAAAGAAAAAAGCCTCTAACTTACCTTCTCTTCTCTCCAATAGCAAATTCATCAGCACGAAATTTAAACACTAAAATATTCTGATTTGTAGGTGAAATAAAGCAAGTCGTCGATCGCCATTCGCTTGGCACACTATCCAAGCCCAGCATAAATTCTTCGGCAACCGTAACCAATTCAACTCGATCGGTGACCATACAGAACGATTGCACCGGTACACTACCAATATTGACCACATCGCATTCGATACGATAGATTTGCCCACAGAATGCATTCACGTGTCGCGTACGTAACATTTCAATATCTAGTAGTGGCCAACGTTTCGTAGATACGCATGCGTCCAAACGATGATCCGTACCATATACTACAGATGTTACCTGCAACTATGTCATATTCGTGTTCAACCTCAGACATATCCACCAATATCAACAGACAAGTTGCTCAATTTACATCAAAATGCCACTCATACTTTCAAATTCCTTCATACCGTCACCGCTGTCAACTGTATTATGAGCAGTTCATGAATATTCATTTAGAAAACTGTGTGCGCAATGAGATTACACTATAAGACCCATTAAAAGAATGAGGAAATGAGAACTCAACGAAAACACCATAAATGTTGGATTAAGGAAGTAGTGTTTCAGAAAAAAATCCAACACATCCCTCTCATCCTTCAAAGGCATGAATCCCAGCAGAACTCCACTCTGCATCACTTCACATCCTCGCAATCTATCAACTGCCATCAGAACTGTCCATACATGACCAAGCAATCTCTAAATCAATATTCAGGCCAACCTGCTTCTTCGTCGTATTAAGCCGCGGTCCACGAACTGAGAGTGGAATCTGGCATGCCACCGATGTTTCATCGATAGTCAGGTCGAAAACAAGCGAATTCACATGAAGTTCCGTGGAACCTTCACCCGGTATCACGTACAATTCCAAAGTGTTCCATTCACTCGCCGGTTCGATCACCATCTAAATATCATTCATCCTCATCAGCTATTGCCACTATCACCGATGATCGTTTTCAAAGACCAAAATTAAAAAACTTCACTAGCTTAAACGATTTATCTGTCCTCCTCTCCGAGATGTTACCTCCAGTTAACATCTTAAAGATGGGAGGAGCAATGGAGATAAGAAAACGATTTTCCCTCCTCAAGAATTTTAAGTACAAATCATTTTTTGAACTGATCATCCACCTATTCAATAATCATGTCGCAATCTTTCGCCGGCAACTGTCTGTCTCTAACAAGATGCAATAGACAGCCTAGAGTTCCTCATTGGAGATGGTGCGCAGTGAAGGGGAAGATGAAACGAGGCCAATCGATCTCAAAGATCCAACGAAGTAGGAAAGTGGCTATCAAAAAGCATGCTTAAAAAGGTTTGTACTAACAAAAATTTGGTAAACTGCCATCGCTACGATGCCTTCAAAATGTTTGATACGAGGGAGCTCTAACTTCCAATTTTGTTAGAAATGCATTATTTAAAATAACTCAGAATAGATATCATCTCTTCCCGACCGCAACTTATTAAGGTTTTCCTTGGTTAAATTAACCCCTCATTTTTATGCAAATGTGGCAAGATTAAAACAACAAACCGTATACCTCATCGACGATGCTCATCTCAACATGAGATGGATCGCCTTTTATACCGAGTCGTAGATGCCTCAATGTTAGTGGAATACCAAGTGGATTTCGTATATCGAACTGCACACGCAAACGTTCAAATGGTGGTGTTGAGCGAATCTGAAGAAGAAAAAAAAACACTTCCAATTTCACAAAAAATTTTTCAATGGCAAAAAGGCGTAAATAACATTAAAAAATTTCCGTGGGGTAATTTTTTCTCTATACTAATTTGATTCGGTGCACTCTAAAATGTCCGTTAAAAAAATCTGATATTCTCACTTTCTTCCTCGTAAAAAAGCGGCTGTAGTAATGATTTGCAAGTTCAGAAAAAAGCGGAGTTTCATAGCACAATACCTGTCCACATCCCACCTGTATTTGCACTATTTCTAATTGAAGAACTTCAAACATTGAAGTGTTTTATTTCACAGATCATAGATATAATTAATTACTCAGATTACTTCATACAAAACGTAAGTGACTGGAAGACCTTTAGGATGCATTGCAAATTCTTGTGAACAACATAACACGATTGCCAAACTCAATGTCCACTTGTTGACAACTGACTCTGGATGCCACTTTATTTTGCAAAACTAAATTTTTTGCATAAATTTGCACAAGTAAAAAATTTGCATATAATAAGTTTGGCAATAAACATACGGATCATTCACAATGGCCATTACCGTATTCTATGAGTAAGAGACCCATCGACTAACCTTCGAGTTATCGGTGGTTGCATCACTTACAAGAGGAGTTGGTTTGAATGCAACCGATGGATCAACGATCGCATTGAACGCTGCACGCTCCAGATCTTTCCACTTCACCGCATGTGCACTCTTCAAATTACGCACATATACTTTTATGCCTTCATCAAAAATCAACTGAATTATTTCCACTGCTTTAGTTCTTTCGGCTAAACTCTTCATATTTTTTCTAGCACTGCTCAACCTTTCTTATTGCCTTAAAAAATAATGTTATACGATGGTGATTTATGAGAATAAACTTATCATTCGAAACTTATCAATCATCCTAACATATTTATCAATACAAACTTGATAAACTTATCAATCATTCTAAAGGGAAATATTCAAGCCCGAAATATACATATCTCGAACTTTTATCAATATGGCATTGCCAATTAATTCCTCGCCTGCACCTCTCTTCACCCACACAACCTCATCGAAAGAAAGCATTTCCTCGAATAATGCTGACCTATGCTCTAATAGCCTATCGATAAGCTGATCACCTAACTGCTATCTAAATGAATCAAGAAAACACCTGATCGAACAGCATAAAAAGTTTACAAAATTAACTCCAATTAATAAAAATAAACAAACTCACCACCTCAGTCGACTCGTTAGAGCTTAGCATTGCACACGGCTCCATTGGCCTCTCACCATAGATCACCCTGATTTGCTGCGAGTTCACAATTGGAATACGAACGGTGGGTGGCGTTTTCGATGTGGTTGCGTTTATTTGCAATAGTGCAACATAAAGCTTCAGGAATTGCGCCTGCTGATCGGCATGTTGTAACGATTGAGAACGTATCAAACGACTGCACCATTCCAATGCTTCTTTCGGCTCGCCACATTCATTCGCCAACTTATAAAGAATGTGATCCTGCAAATGAATTTTAAATGGAGCAAGGATTTTTTAAACGAATTTTTTGTAATAAAGATAGCCATCATCAGTTGAGAGGATTGTATTACAAATAATGACTGAAAACTTTGGAGTCAGATTCCCCTCTAAATTCATTTGCATAATCACCCACTCAAGACATCCCTATTTTAAGAGGCATTTCAGCGTTGGCTGATCTGATAACAGGAAACCTTGTTATGCTTGCGACGCAACTATCACTAATCACTCTCACATAAACCCCGCAATTGTTTTCTAACATGATCAGCAATAAGCATCATGTGTATTTTAAAATTCCTTCATACTATATCTTCACATTCGTTCTAATATAATAAAATTTACAGTCACCAATAACGCATCCCTTCTGTCATCACAACTGAAAAGCAAAAAAGAGCACCACTGTGCTTTTTGCACCAATCAAATCACCAACAATTGACAGAAATTTGCCATCTCGGCCCCTCTATCCATTCAAAAATTCAACGACCACTTATAAAAATTCTGGCCGCAAAAAAATCCAATTGACCACCCATCTTACCACATATCAGAATAACAAAAAAAAAAGAAAAATCTTTAAATCTATCACCTCAGCATATTGCCAATGTTTATTAGCATATTGAGGTAATGCCCGTTTATAGCATTCAATAGATAGCGCATTTTGACCTGCTTTATAGAAGCGATGCCCTGCTAATATATAATGGAATGCCATTTTTCGATGCATGCCCGCCTTGGCGAACATTACTGATGCCCTCTCTTGCAGTACTCCACTGAATAGGTCATTATCCTGAAAACAAAGTAAACGAAATATATGATCCAGAATAGCCCACCTATATCTCCTCCCCTCCCCCCACTTCAATTATTTCGATGCCTCTTTACGACAGAACCCCAGAATTTCTATGATCCATTCAATATCTTTATATGATCTATACCTTAATTTCTATGATCCCATTGATCCATTCATTGCTTTAAGAAAGAAGACTTACAAGATTAGCGAGTCGTAATAGCTGCGTTGCAGCTTCCATATTTAATTCGAGTGCGCTGAGTATAACTGTGCTTAAAAGTGCAGCACGTACCGCAAGTATTGGCCTCCTAAAATTCGTCCATTCATTTCCATAAAATAATCGAAAAAAAAAGGAGAAAAAGAACCAAATTTAAAAACTTTTCAATGTACAGGCTAAAAATTTTTTTAAAATAAACACAATAAATTCCGATAAAATCATCTAACTATAAGTACATAAACCATTTAATTATAAATTCATACCAATACTCCAAAATTAATTTCTTCCCCCTCCCTTCCTCTCCCCATAGTTCTTCATCTTGCGAAGAGTATAATATAGGGATGGAATTTTCACGAATAACGCATAACAAACTAGAATTAAACGGTACAATACAATCTGCAAAAACCGCACCATCAACTGATATTGAGTGTTCCCTAATTTTACTACAATTGCAGTTTTCTATGCTATACTATACCAATGTTCTCTACAACTAAACAAGCAGCAATAGAACCTAATATTATTTTCAAAGAATACATATCCCTCCTTCAATCCTAAATTACCTTTTTCCCTCCCAAAATTAAACTCGATCACCATCATAACAAACTCTAATTTCAATTGAGAACTGACAACTAAATTCTATCGAAGAAAAAAATAACCAACATGCAAGTATTTGTATAGTAATTAAGCGCATTCTCCATATAATGTTGAGGATAGTGCTTTGCACTAATTTGAGGATTATTGAGGTACAAAGTTATCGCTGCCATCTCCTGAAAAACATATTCACCCCTCCTTATCGTTGCATTCATCAATCACTTCTATAAGCAAATTTATAAAATAAAATAAAAATTCATCGAAATTATAGAACAGCATTTAAAATCGAGAAATAAAACAAATCAATTAAAAAATCGAATCGATAGAAAAACTAAACTTGAAATTTAAAAATACGTAAAAATGAATTAAATTGAATGCATAAAATGAAGGTCAGTGCAAAAAATAAAAAATGTAATAAAACAGTAAAAAAAAAACTAACTAAGGCTCCAGCATAATAAAGCCAAGCTTGATCCAATGCGAACTCTTTTTTGATATTTTGATAGAGTTGATGAGCAAATGAATAGAGACCAAATACGAAGCACATATCGGCCAAGCGTCGAGTTTGCATTTCGTTACTTTCTTGCGAATAACTGCAATAATCTATTCATATCACATATATCGAGCATTTTCTATGTTTTCTTAGGCAAAGTAATAAAAGAGAGTATTATAGAATAAGAGGAAATAAGCAATAAAGTGATAAAAAACAGTACTATGGAAGGAAAGAGAAGTACGAAGTAAAAACAACGAAAAAATTACACCTAGTTTTAACTCACCAATCGAATATCTCAGAAAAATATGACAGAACTATACGAGTCTTAAGCACACGACCTATGAAATTCGATTCTAGCGAAAAAAATAGTTTGAAAAAATTTCTTTTCCATTTTCATCGTTGAGATTACCTCCTCTTTGGTTATACTAACATAAAAAACGTAAAAATACCTCCATAGAAAACTATAAAAATACCTCTACAAAAAACCACAAAAAACCTATATAAAAGACCATAAAAACACCTTCATCAAAAACCTTAAAAACACCTCCAAAAATATCATAAAAATACCTCTATGAAAAACATCAAAAAATCTTCGTAAAAGCCATAAAAATACCTACGTCACAAGAGAGCTGGCTGAAGGTGGCTGTGTTGCAGCACCAAACCATTTACGAACCCCGGTGGTCAATGACTTGCTAATACCTCGTCTCGCGGCGATCTGCTCATTGAGTGTACGCATTTGCCGTTCGACAAACGGTATCAATGCGTTATAAGTTAATTCTTTAATAAGACGTGCTATACGTTCACGATCCGCTGCATCAACACATCGCCCACAACCCACATAACGTGGTGTCGAATGTCGAACATCGTTATTATTGATCATTATTTCCTGCTTCGCCGGTAGTGCTACATTTGCATCCACTGTACTCACTGTTGCGTTCTATAATTTTGAACAATAAATAATAATAAATCCTGTTTAAAACTTACCATATTCGCTCGAATATAGCCCCTTCCCTTCCACTTCTAAAAAAAGACCTCTCTTATCGGCAATATGAAGAGAAATAACTACTTGAGTAAGATTTCTAACACCTACAACAGCAATCAAAAACTTCCTCATTACCACTCACTTCCCTTCACCCCGTCCTCCTCACTACCAAAACAAAAAATAATAAGCAATAATTTACTCACCGTAATATCTGTAAAAGCGGCACTCTTCGAGAGTAAGTTTCTCCGCGCTAATTCGAGTCCACTTTCCAACCCCCGATATTTGATCTCGAGACAACTCTGCCAAGGATCCGGTAAGTCGGCCGCCGATCCAGAATTTATTCGCAACAAGTGACAATTCTGATCGCCATATATTGTGCACATTGATGAGAAAATCTCGTTTGCCCTAAAAAACATCATCCACGCACAGACAAATATTCACATCACTTCTCAAAAATATTTATGCATCTGCTATCGACTCCGGTGACAGCCGACAACGGAGCCGGGTTCTATGAACTTTATAACTTCACTTGATGAAGAAGATAATAAAATGAGCAATATAATTGGGACCTTGCTTCATCAGCGAGTGACACATCATCAACGAGTACATAGTATTTGAGAACGTTTGCTAAGAGCCACTTCGGGGGCACACATTGTGCTGGACCAATTGATTGCAACGTCGCACCACCATGCTGAAAGAAGAAACTATAAATCACTCAATTTCGGAACAAAATTCACTTCACTATGAAGCACTGAAATACCTCTGCATGAAAAACTAGCGCACTTAAATCATATTTCCCTTCCCTTCAGGAATGGCGGAGGCATACTCCCCCTCCCTCCAAGTAATAGTGCAGTAAACAGGTAAATAGAGGAAGAGAGGGAATGAAGAGGGAAAAAAGAGAAGACAATAGTGAGGAAACCAACTTCCATGGAGTCGTTGTCGATTAAGTGAATTTTTAAAAACAGGCTCCTGCTAAAGACAAGAAATTCAGACTTTTTAAACCAAAATATGTGATACATCGGTATTTAAGGTACAGTAGTTGATCTCGAATCGTCTCTTCAAATTCGCAGGCATCCCCCTTCATATTACCCGATATATGCGCATATAAATATTTAAACTGAATGACATCATTTCCTTTTTTGGTAATATATCTTCTAGGAAATTATCAAGACCAATTTTGAAACACATGCATTAAATATACGAGAAAGTTACTTCAAGTGTTCGTTTGACGACTCTTCTAATCAACAACAGATAACGTTTACAAGCATAACACATTTTACTGAACTTTCATGGCTAATTTTAGCATATATATAGCAGCAACCGCGTAGTGACATAAACCCACCAATTCCCTAACGCTGGTCACTTCCACAACGAAAAGATCAACACAGCACGAAGGAGTGGGGGGAGGGGGGGAGGGGAAAGGGAAGGACATTTCTAATCGGATGATTAACGTATTTAAGACAATATCATTACATCCATATTCTTCACGATGAAAATGATTTAACCTTCGAACAGGCTGAGTGATGGGATGGAGGGAGGGAGAGGAAGGAAGAGAAAGCGGGTGGGGAGGGGGGTGGGGTGAGTAGAAGTAGCAAAGAGCAGATGAATCCTTCGATTTATGATAATTTAAAATACACGAATAACAAACACCTAACATTTCAACACTAAACGAATACCCAAGCATTAATCAAAACTACTGACAATCACAGCACTAAGCACACTCGCCAACACTCCCTTCGCTTATAATCAAAATGCCTCAGCGTAGGCACTCTCCATCTAACGTAAACACTTTAACGTTTCTTTGCCTCTCTTCCTAAGCGTCAACTCTTTCGGCTTCGCTCACTATCAAAGACCAGCCGGTGGTCTCTCGTTTTCGATCGTGTTCACGTCCTTTTTGAAACTTAAAACATAGCAGCGCCTTTTTTTTCTTTACCGGCTGTCAATAAAAGCCACCGTGATGTCTATACAATGGAACAGCGCATGATGGTGTAAATATCTATGCAAGAGACGAACGCACTGATCGCATAATGTAATACCTTCTCAGGTAAGGTAGAAATAATAGAAAACCGCATACCTGCTTGTGAAAAATATATAAATAAACACAAAAAGATGCCTCTCAGCAACAATCAATAAATACAGTATGGTTCACAAATAGGTGAAATTTCTCCCCATTACATACTCCCTTCAAATATAACTTCCTCCTTCCCACCAATTGAGACTGTCATTCAGTGCGAAGACATTTTTAATCCACAATTTCCTATTTTTAAATGGTATATTTTTCGATATCTCTTATTATAATCAAAACATTCAATTACATTCCTTATTTAATTGCTCATCAGACATGCTTAAATATTGATTCCGATAATAATAAAAATTTTTATGAATTTATATGAATTTCACTAACACTCCAAAATTTTTTCAAATTTTATGAACCACAAAACTCAAAATCCGCAAAAAATTTCCGAATCTATCAAAATTATAAAAAAATGGAAAAATTTTATTTCAACTAAGTACCATTTGACAATGCAACACCTTCAAAACACTTTTTAACTTCAGTAATTATTTGAATGCTTTAGCTTTTTTCACTTCTCTAAATCACCTGTTTCACTTTTTCAAGCAAACTGCAATGGAATGAAGCGTACAGTGAGATATAAATTAGGGTGAATTTGCCAAGACACACGTGGATTTAGACAGATCCAGATGAAAGGGGCACAAACTTTCCAAGCTTTTCCATCAACACGTGAGCATAAAAAATACACCAGCAAAATTGTGCCTCAATTCCACAGTATGCAACAGAAAATACAACAACCTTTACTATCATATATCATCTCATTTAAACTTATATTACTTCCTGAATAATCCCTCCTGAACATTTCACTTTGAGATTCCGATAACATGTCCAACTTATATGACTGAAGCTAACAGTAACCTGAGAAGAACCATATCTTGCGCAGTGGTCATATGACGTCACTCAGTTGGAGCTAAATTGTGTCTGTTTGCAGACGAATGAACAAAACTACACCAAAATCAAGAAATCGTAAGCTAACTTGCTGTGTATGTTGCAGATGAACAAGCCGTGCCAATTCACCCATTGGATCGCCATCTTCTGTGGATACAGCGAATACACATGCCACATATGTTCGTAGTAGTTCATGCTCTGCTGGCTCAGTCCATTCCAATAATGAATCACTGCAAAGCTTTTCACATATCGAATTTTCTCATATTTCAGAAACAAATAAATTCAATCACTATTACTCTCATAGCAATAGCTCCCTTTTATTGATCGATTACAGAGCCTTTTAAAGTGATTTAATGAAAACACTCGTGATCACTGCCGCACCTCCCTAATCAAATCCCATCTTCGAGTAAAATTTTAAAAAACAGTGATAACGAGATAACTTCGTGAATTTATCACCGAGAGATATCTGTCATTTGCAACGATTGCAAAATAAAATTGGCACCACTTCCGATCAACCATCACACGTTCAACGCAATGCCCCATACTAGCTGCTGTATGCAGCACTCATCCGGGCATCTGCGCCTTGCGATACTTGCCCGACATTCACGTGGCCTAGACATCAACATTACAAACCTCTGGACACAATGTGCATTACGGCCACAACGGGAATGACAAACGAAACCCTAAATTTTAAGAACTATGCCTATATGTTGGGATGGTGCTTTGTTTGGTTTATACATTTCGTTTTACAGGAAGATAATTACAACTGAAATTATCTTGTTCAATCCTGTCGCATGAAATAAAAGCCGCATAAGGGATTTCCCCTTCTCGCATCCCCCCTTTAATTCTGAAATAGACCCCACACGGAACTTCGGAACAAAACTTAGAAAATACAGCGATACACGGAAGAAGGAAACGCTAGAATGGCACATCGTATCGTAAGAGCAGCATCGTTAAAATGAAAGGAAACACAGAAAAGCATTGGTGAGGGAAATTTTAATATTGCAGTCGTCAACGCAAGGATTCATACAAAGTAGGGAAATGAATGCGGAGAGGAGCGGAGAAGGGGAAGGAGATAAGACCTCCTCTCTTCCTTCTCTTTGGCAGTAGAGGTCAGATTTCCTGCTCTTCCCTCCTCTCCTCCTCGCCCATCTGCCCTCCAACAATAAGTCTTTCGACTGTCAAGCAAATTGCCTTGTTGATATGTACGCAAAAACTGCTCAGTATACCTCATCTGAAGTTCGGGTAGAAGGTAAAAGACGGTAACAATAAGAAGGGTAACTGCTCAGTATAACCTCATCTAAAGTTCGGGTAGAAGGTAAACGACGGTAACAATAAAAAGGATCTAGACAATAAGGCCGTCGAGGATATGGCGCAATCATATTCGGAGAGAGAGCATCTAGAAATGATAAATATAAGTTTTAGGCATCTACATTAACACAATGGCCTCCAGTTCTGCGCCATCCATTATAATTCCCCCCACCTCCCCGCCTTTCTTCAACCCATCTTGAGGGTCTGGAAAAAGCATAAAATACCTCTCATCTCTTCCACGATTTAGGAAAGAAACGAAAGGTATTTGAATCAGAGGTTTCTTCTGGATTGCGTAGTACACAGCCTGAGACTCTCTTGTAATCAGTAAGTGTATTTTGCAGGTTTGCAGATGTGTAGAACTCCGACCTCGAACATTATAGGATTCACCTGGACCTCATCTACCTTTCACGTGTAACCAAAGGCTTTTCCGCAATCCTAATTCATAGCACATTTTTCGTTCACATAATCTGCTAAGCGCTTAAGAAAACACCACTTCAAATCGACAGATAAGGCACTGAATAGATATATAAGTGTGATTTGCATAGTTTAGAGACTGGCAAAATGTTTGTATAACGTTTATCAATAAGAACTATTTCTGGTTGGCTTATGCTGTAATGATAAATAATATAATTATGAGCGATGGTAGATAGGAAGCTATATCTACAACGGGATTCGAACCAACAACCTTCCACTTTGCGTACATACCTCTAACCGAGTGAACTCAGACAATATTCTCGAGTCCTACCTGCAGAAACGGTTTTCATTCACCAATGCACATGTTCTCATGATAAATATTACCCGTTTTTCATACGATTCCCATCACAC
>JAAVTS010001602.1:0-21381 GCA_022845575.1 Baylisascaris ailuri
TCGGTATAGTTCCCACCGCACTCATCTTTTAAGAAGCGCACTCATCTTTTCGGCATCAGTGTCGTTCACTTTGTTTTGTTCTACTTTGTTTCATCAAATAATGACCTCGTAGTGGACCCCTTCATCAAATTATTTGTAATGGATTAGAAGAATTCGCTTATTTAGCACATTAAACGGCTTGAATACGAAGTGGAAAGGTTTTTGGCGGGCATAAAATTACGTAACAGATCGGCAAAAAAAAGTTGGCGGAACATTCGTCAAAAATTTCTGAGTGAAATTGTGTTTTATATAACGTTGAGACCGTATTAATATGATTTTTATTAAAGAGCGCACTTCCGGGAAGAATCAAGGATGAAAGGCAAATGATCCACTATGATGCATTTAGGAGAAATTTTTATGACAAGAGTTGGTGATGGACCAGTTTTGCCCGAGTATTCCCGCGGAAAACGAGATGCGAAGAGTGCTCTAAACATGCTCTGAGCATTCTCCTCACTCATTGCCCATTTCTTATGCAGAAAAAATTGTAATAATGAGCAGCTCAATTTTGCCACTTTTCGAAATATGAAGCTATTATTCAGATTGCACCTCTCCAAAGCGCGCCTTCGAAAAGAAAAACGGGAAGGGAAGATGGGAGAGGCGCGGGAGGGGGGGGGGGGGGGGGGGGTATGGACAAAAGAGGGAGATAATTTCATTGCATTTTCAAAAACTTCACAACTTCACATTAAAATCTCCTAAAGTTCTTATTCACTAAAACCCACATTGTGAACTATCCGTTGGTGTTCTTCATGGTTCATTCACTATTCGACCCTTCCAAATTTTCAAAAAATTCACTATAGAAACTTAGCACTGCCTTCTTATCCGGTAGACACTTACATATGTCACCAAATTTGAAATCTTTTCATTTCTTTTCTTACAATAGAAGTTCTCTTAATCTAAGAATACGTTTGCCAAGTTCTATGCAATGTTTTGTGGGTATTGCTAGATTTATATTTGCATAACGCATTGTGACAACGTACTGTTTCAGGATATTTACTTGCGTAAGCGTCTATCCACCTGTCTGGCAATCTCCAGCTCGCGGACCAGTCCAAATCGACCGCACTGTATTTGGAGCAGATTTGTCGACGACCGCAATCGACAAATCTGCTCCAAAGGATTCATTCCCGGTTACAAAGGTTCACTGACAGACAATTAGATGTGAATTGCAAAATGCGTACGACTTTTAGGCATATTTAATTGCCGATAAACCATCTCGAAGACTGATATAATTGAAAGGCGATAAAAAATGCAATTTCGATAATGAAGGTTATTTCGCGTATATGATCATACTGTAGTTTCTCCTAATAGATTTCGTAACTCTAAGATGTGCTTGCTGAATAGATAGTGAACGAAAACGATTTCGACGCAATGAAACCTCCAACAACAACAATTTGCAAACGCGCAGAAAGAGAACTTCAAAGACATCATCATATCTCAACAATTCTAACTACTAAATTTCATTTGCTTTTCTTGATTGTGAACCCTTAAATACCGAAATTATATATACCGAATATTTACCTACAGGTGCGCACTTAATTGCACATTCAAATACGAATGGATTATACATTTTTGCAAATAAAATATGCAAAACCTCATTCAAATAAAAGTTGAACGCTAGTTGTTTTATCTGAAGTTTCTTGGCCCTTTTTTAGCGTAGCATCCCCAAGAATACGCGAAGCCCTCCAGTGGGTACAACGTAGATGCTTGATTCGATGGGAAAAATGCATCAGTACCCTATAAACTTTATAAATCAGATTCATTCCTAGTTCAGCATATCGAAGACAATTGATGCAGTACCTGCTATCGTCTATAGCATCCCAAAACTGGAATTACTGCTTATAATGGTTGATGAAGATGGCTTTAAATTGTGATGGCAGAAAAATAACGAAAAAACGCCACTTTGGACCGTCCTTCACTTCTTGTCCTCTTGTCTAATTTTTGAAAGTTTTATAAAGGAAAAAATGACCCATAGATCAAAAGCGGTGCAAAGTATTAAACGGAGATAATATTGACATAAAGTCCCATAGTACCGTATTTCTCTGGGTCTATACAAACGTTATGCAACGTTAGTATAGACCGAGAGGAATATGATGCTCTGGGAAAACGGAATTAAAAAATGAAAAATTTTAAGACAAAAGCAAACGTTACACGGGTATGAGCAAAGAAGCAATAGACGACGTTAGTACAAGAAGCTATATGGAGAGCTTAGCTAAGAGTAAAGAAAAGTTGAAATGAAAGAAAAAATGAACTATCTAAATAAACGGAAACTGTAAACTAAGAGAAATTGCTGTAGAGATATAAAAGTTGTATACAATAACACTAATCTCATCACCATAGTCCAAAATAATAAAGGCAAATCAAAGCAAAAGGATTGTATAGTAGAACGGCCTATATGGGAACTAAGGTATATTCAGAATTTATCTATAAAGTTAGTTACAAATTGCACGCTACGTTAAAAGTTAGTATATAATGAAGTAAACAGTCGAAAGAAGTGAAAATACGAACATGAGAGGGGATGACTGATAATCGATAAACTGAGTGCAGATGCTGATAGCGTTCTGCTAACCGCGGTAGCATGTGTGCCAACATTTATTTGATCCACATTTAATATTTGATCCCTGTCGAAACAATATGAATTGCAGCTCACTAAATTTAATGCTAAATCTATGGAAGTAACTCCCCTATAACAATTGACTTTTAGAATTATACAAACAAAAAGGATTTATGTAATACGAAGGGTTAATAAGCGTCAAAAAAAAACTAAAGTCCGCGGACAAAGACCTTAATTCTACTGTATAGAAAATTTCGTAATGGACAATGATAGATCAATCAGCTACATCGGGAGTGGCATTTCCTCCCATCGGGACTCCTTTAGTTTGTTTAAAAATGAACCCAGCAAAAGAGACACAATTTCCGCTAACTATAAATTTAACTAAGACTCATTACCATAGAACTTTTAAGCTGAAAATTTGGTCGCAAATAGAGCAGGTCTTTCTTCTTCGTAAACGTGTGACTTTAGACAGTAGTCATACCTCAAGTAAGATGCAAAAGAATTCAATTACCTAGAGAGGCATCTGCTATCGTTAATTTAAGGTTATATCAAAGATGCCTATCAACAAAACGAGTGTGCAACAGTTCTACCTGGGCAAAGAAAACATAACAAACGTTTCAATAGACATAACATAATCATATAATAGTACAGGTAGTTAACACAACGGTGCCCTTCACCACGAAATCATTCGCATTCGGATAACGACAGTAAATCAAAAATTTTATTGCTAATCAGAATGACTCAAGTTAATGCTCAGTTTTCATTATTTCATAAACGGTGTTAATGCAAAATGAATTCAACTGAAGACGAGCAAGTATTTATATCCGTAAAGAAAGAATTCTAATGGATTGCTGCTCAGCAATACGCAGTACAAAATGAAAGGACTGCGTAACCTAGATAAGGTATGGAACTTTGGTAAAAAGAACCATCAACACAAATAGGGAATAAACGCAATATGTCGAATTTAGTGCTTTGTTCCGCGTCAGCACAAATTGGCCTGTAAATGGGAGAGTGACCGAAACGTTGGAGGCCGTTCGTATCGCTCCATTTAGGGGCATTTCAATTTTCAACTCCAGCGTTTTATTCCCCTTCCACTTAGTATTCAAAAGAAAGCGCCCAAAGTTGGAAAGATAGGCGAGATTCAGGCGGTGAGGGATAGAGGAGGAGAGGGGTGGGAGGGAGAAAGGGGTGAAGTATGAATTGTCGTCAGTCAATGCAACAGAGCAACGATGCATCATGCCGACTGGTGAAGAGGCAACCACCACATGATCACAGTTTTCAACAATGAAACACAAAGTGAAAGAACGCCAAACACTCAATTACACAAGCTACAAAGAGGAACACTTGGTTTACTAGTAATACATAGCAAAACAAAATAGCAAAATTTAGCAAAACATAGCAAAATCTGACTTGTCGGAAACTGTCGATACTAGTGGCGAGCAGCAAACTTGCCGCTACTCTATCATCCAACAAATCCAGCTCGACCTCGCTCATTTAGAGAGGTCACAAATAGAAGCGACAGGTTCAAGTTAGAATAACAGAATAATATACTAGTGCACCTTTCTCCTTGTTGCTTCCTGCATAACTTTTATACTATACGGCTAAAAAGTAACTTCTGACTGAGATGTCGAAATATGCTACAGAGAGAGGATTGAATTGTTTTCGTTCTATTTCACAGTGAGCTTAAATAGATCATCAAGAGGTGCACCCAACACCGCATCATCTCATCAAAAATTTGTCCCAGGTTTCACCTTGGAAGTGACTACTGAATATAGAACTGTATAATAAATAACCTTCCTTCGTAGAATTTCCAAGCTTTTGGGCAGATCCATAGTTGCCTCCAGCTATTTTCTCCAGATAGCCTCATGAATTTTGAAAGTAGTTTTCCCTAAATATTTCAGTTTCCTTTGATGCAGTTTTCTTCCTTAACTTGAGTGTCGATTGCAGACTGCATACAATTGCTTAACGCCATTACGATACATCGAAACGCGTCTACATAGTGTTAAAATGGCTAGATCGGAATTGAAATATGCGAAATATCACTACGAAGTCACTATAAAACTAGCCTAACATAGTGAGTAAAAGACTACGAGGAACCAGTTACCCATATACAACACTAGCCGAGTTACCGATGTTTGGTTTTCAATCGTGTGAAGTTAGTGAGCAGCAGGAAGGAGAAAGTTTTTAAGAGTGCTTCAATACGGAGCAAAAAGGATGTAGAGCTAGCGCCTACTGTTTTAAGACATCAGTAGTTACTTCTAAGCCCGCGAGGTGAGCAACGGGAAGATATGTACTATTACAAAGTTAATACCTCGACTAGAAGTAACCTAAACGCCTAAGGAGCCAACCATTTGCATATGCTCAACTATCAAGGCTCTCGTACAACAGCCCCACCGCCTCACCTTTGTAGTGAATGGAACGAAACATCCCATGTCGCCCAAGGGTCCTATCACCACTGGCTCCTAACCTCAAAACTTCGGGTTGCCCCGAATTCGACGAGCGGAGTTTTTACGGATGCTGACACTAATGGCCGCGTACAGCTGACTGACATGCTAGCTACTTGCTTGTCACCCACAGCCGCTCAAAAGCATATGATGCTCCGTAAGCTGCATCCAGTGAAAGAAACATAACTGCTGATCGTAACACAACATAACATAACTACATACAAACAATCTCCTCATCAAGCTTCCCATCAAATGACCTATTATCTTTTACCGGCTTTGTCACTCATCAAATCTGAGCGAAAAGGATGCAAAAAAAAAAACGTCGGAAAATACGTCTTCGGGTAACATCTCCTTACGATATCGATAATTTCTTTCAATAGGTGTTCAGCATCAAAATGCTTCGTAAGAGATACNNNTCTTCGGGTAACATCTCCTTACGATATCGATAATTTCTTTCAATAGGTGTTCAGCATCAAAATGCTTCGTAAGAGATACACAGTTCCCGATTGGCCGATCTTTCTGCTGGGTGGAAAACACGCCTACTTGATACAACACACTGTTTAAAAATCAAACGACTCGCTAGTCAGCAAAACAAATCGCATACACCCGATCTTATTTGAGGCACATTCACATCGCCACATTTTTTGGTGGAAAATGTTTGCAATGAGTTCCTTTCCAACCTTGCAAATTTCCCTCACTTTGTCCCTAATCTTCCATTACCCACCCTTTCACTAGTTCTAATGATTCAAAAGTATACGACATGCTTCCCTCAGAGCCTTCATTCATCAAGAATACCCCTACACCTATCCACCCAGACAGTTATTAAAGTATGAACTTCTAAACTGTTGGCATGTGGTAACTCTTTTCAAACGAGGCACATACTCTCACGTGCCAACCTCCAGAAGATTAACTGCAATCGCCCTTTCAAGATGGGCAGCAATTCAAATGAAATTTCAGGTGCCCCTCTCCAGATGAGGAAAGCATCTAGCACATTACGTGATCAGCAAAGCTATAAAAAACGCCAACAAAAAGTTCCTGCAGGAATCTCCTTGTTTCCAGTCTGTATCTGTACTCAGCGAGAATTTCCACAACGTCGGCATATATGCACGGCGACGAAAACAGTTCCGGATAGGCGTTGTACATCCTGGAAAGGAAATCATCTGCCAACCAAGTAAACTTACGATGAAGAAAGAAATGATTTCGAATAAACAAAAACGATAAAAACGAGTGCGAGGTGTGATCGACAACTGCTCCATTCATCAGACAGACACGGGATAAAGGAACCTTCGACGCATCCACAACGTAATCGGCCGTACTCAGTAATATCTGATGATTGCATCTGCCAAAACTCCAACATGTCTGCCAATCTAATGTACCTGCTCGCATATTGCGACATATTTTGCTGGGTTCCTATTGTTCTTCACTACAATCTACTAAAAACTGCCTGAGGAGAGCCTTACAGATATTTAAAAAGTTCTCAGCCTATCCTAAATTATCAGCTTATGCTCGCCAGGGATATTCGAAACAATATTTCGATTTAACGGCTACGTGCCTATGGCTGCGTAATTTTTCCTGCTCGTCATATTATTTGCGTGTTGATTTGACTAGTAACGAAGATCGACATACTCCGGAAGTTTTGTGCAACGATAAAAGTTGGCGTCGCACGACTAAGATCATCATGCTTCCCTCAATGAAATCGAGGATCTAATCACATGAGTGCTAGAATTAGAAAATGTGGATATTAAGATTGACATACTTGATCAGTTTTTTCTCTGGAGAGATCTGCTTCGACTCCATTAACTGCACCAACGACAGTAGAACAGCTCGGCGTTCGGATGGCACTGCCTTCACATCGATCTCGACTAAAAAAGACACGACACTAGAAAGATGCCTATCCTCCTTTTCATCCACAAAATCAACCTAAACGAACATCTGACTGATTTTATCCCTCTCAGCACAACTATGAAGTACCTCTTCCTCAAAAGAAAGGAAAAAAAAATGAAAACTCGCAAATAAGCAATCACTGAACTAAACTGAAACGATGTCATCAATAATGACTGTCATGCAACAGCTACTGGCAAGATCAAATTAATGGACAAATCGCGCCTGAATAAAGGCATCAAAAACAAAACAAAAAATATAACCTTTTGAACCGAACTGTTCTTCAGGCCAGCTGCAGTAGAAACAAATCTTTTCGTTATGCGGCTTCTTTTCAACNAAAGAAATGATTTCGAATAAACAAAAACGATAAAAACGAGTGCGAGGTGTGATCGACAACTGCTCCATTCATCAGACAGACACGGGATAAAGGAACCTTCGACGCATCCACAACGTAATCGGCCGTACTCAGTAATATCTGATGATTGCATCTGCCAAAACTCCAACATGTCTGCCAATCTAATGTACCTGCTCGCATATTGCGACATATTTTGCTGGGTTCCTATTGTTCTTCACTACAATCTACTAAAAACTGCCTGAGGAGAGCCTTACAGATATTTAAAAAGTTCTCAGCCTATCCTAAATTATCAGCTTATGCTCGCCAGGGATATTCGAAACAATATTTCGATTTAACGGCTACGTGCCTATGGCTGCGTAATTTTTCCTGCTCGTCATATTATTTGCGTGTTGATTTGACTAGTAACGAAGATCGACATACTCCGGAAGTTTTGTGCAACGATAAAAGTTGGCGTCGCACGACTAAGATCATCATGCTTCCCTCAATGAAATCGAGGATCTAATCACATGAGTGCTAGAATTGGAAAATGTGGATATTAAGATTGACATACTTGATCAGTTTTTTCTCTGGAGAGATGTGCTTCGACTCCATTAACTGCACCAACGACAGTAGAACAGCTCGGCGTTCGGATGGCACTGCCTTCACATCGATCTCGACTGAAAAAAGACACGACACTAGAAAGATGCCTGTCCTCTTTTTCATCCACAAAATCAACCCAAACGAACATCTGACTGATTTTCTCCCTCTCAGCACAACTTTGAAGCACCTCTTCCTAAAAAGAAAGGAACTAAACTAAAACGAACTAAACTAAACTAGAAAATATGGATATTAAGATTGACATACTGAACTAAACTAAAACGATGTCATCAATAATGACTGTCATGCAACAGCTACTGGCAAGATCAAATTAATGGACAAATTGCGCCTGAATAAAGACATCAAAAACAAAACAAAAAATATAACCTTTTGAACCGAACAGTTCTCCAGGCCAGCTGCAGTAGAAACAAATCTTTTCGTTATGCGGCTTCTTTTCAACGATACGCAAAGGGGAATCACGCTTCTCCTTCGATTTTAGCGCAGACACTCCATGATGCGGTTTTGGCGCCACGTGAGGGAAGATATCCTTCAAAAGTCTGCACTCAATTTTTTTAAAGTACAAAACCAGTACAAATTCAAGTAGGCACAAACTACAAAGCATAAAACTAAATTCCATTAAAAATCGTACTAGCCATAGAATCAATCAGTATTATTCCCATAGTATTATTAAACTCAAATCAGTCATACTACCAGTCGTATTCATAGTTGCTATCACTAAGAGTTAACCATATAAGCAACACATCAATTAGATGGGCGGTGAGTTGCGAAATTAACGTTACTACTACAGTGATGCGAACTTTGTGACCGCATCAATAGATGGAGTTGTTTAATTTTCAAGGAATCCCCTCATGATTTATGCTGCGACGGCAGTGATGTTTTATGATCACTAAGGACCGACTACTCTATATGATCATAAAACACTACTAGCGTCACCTAAACCATCTCATTATGTCCTTATAACTAAAGAGATCCCCTCTGTCATTTATAATGAAACTATTCAAATTCTTCAACTGCTCCTAGCAAATTATTTCTGGCTCTCACTTAGGAAAACAAATCATTGCTGTCTAGAATAGGTAGCAAAGAATGTGGGAACCCGGGAAAGGGATGACTTCGAGTGATGTATCAGATTATACTCGTCACATAGGAACTTCGCCACTGAAAATCATTTCATAAGTGGAAACTTTCACACAGCGATAGGATGAAGAAATAAATTAAGGTTGATACCTTGCAAAGGAGATCGGCTTGACCTGGAAGAGCAATCACCGTCCATCCACTGTGAACGGTCATCGTCGATTCAATTCCAGCAGAGATCTCTTGCTGCTCGCCCAAATAAGTAAAAACACGTCGAAATTGGCGGTAAGCTCTTAGCTGCAAATAGACACACAACATACTTTCCCAAATTCAATGAACTTTCCAGTCATCACTCAAAGTACGGCATACGAGGGCAATCGTTTGTTGTACGGTAGAACACCGGAAGGAAAGTACAGACGCTATCCGCTAGAAGATGAGCGCTTTAGCAGCCCACCAAAATGATCGTCGTATTTGTTGTGAAAATCATCTGAATTCACAATCGATGCCGGACTATATTGACGAGTATAAAAATGTAATTACTGGCTTAAGGCAGAGAGTTCTCTGCAAAAATTGCGCCTTTTTAACATAGGATAGATTGGGGATCAACCTGCTCGCAGCCACATCTTTGTTTCTCTTTCACGAAAAAATAAACCCACGAAAAAACGATGATAGATTGATTTCCGTGTTAAACCAAAGGTACAAATGAAACTCGAAAAGTCGTTTCACCTCAGTGCTTGACATATAAATATAGCGTATCGGCTCGCCCAAGGAACGCTGGATCACTTGCATTTTTGAAAAGNGTCCTCTTTTTCATCCACAAAATCAACCCAAACGAACATCTGACTGATTTTCTCCCTCTCAGCACAACTTTGAAGCACCTCTTCCTAAAAAGAAAGGAACTAAACTAAAACGAACTAAACTAAACTAGAAAATATGGATATTAAGATTGACATACTGAACTAAACTAAAACGATGTCATCAATAATGACTGTCATGCAACAGCTACTGGCAAGATCAAATTAATGGACAAATTGCGCCTGAATAAAGACATCAAAAACAAAACAAAAAATATAACCTTTTGAACCGAACAGTTCTCCAGGCCAGCTGCAGTAGAAACAAATTTTTTCGTTATGCGGCTTCTTTTCAACGATACGCAAAGGGGAATCATGCTTCTCCTTCGATTTTAGCGCAGACACTCCATGATGCGGTTTTGGCGTCACGTGAGGGAAGATATCCTTCAAAAGTCTGCACTCAATTTTTTTAATGGAGTTGTTTAATTTTCAAGGAATCCCTTCATGATTTATGCTGCGACGGCAGTGATGTTTTGTAATCACTAAGGACCGACTACTCTATATGATCATAAAACACTACTAGCGTCACCTAAACCATCTCATTATTGTCCTTACAACTAAAGAGATCCCCTCTGTCATTTATAATGAAACTATTCAAATTCTTCAACTGCTCCTAGCAAATTATTTCTGGCTCTCACTTAGGAAAACAAATCATTGCTGTCTAGAATAGGTAGCAAAGAATGTGGGAACCCGGGAAAGGGATGACTTCGAGTGATGTATCAGATTATACTCGTCACATAGGAACTTCGCCACTGAAAATCATTTCATAAGTGGAAACTTTCACACAGCGATAGGATGAAGAAATAAATTAAGGTTGATACCTTGCAAAGGAGATCGGCTTGACCTGGAAGAGCAATCACCGTCCATCCACTGTGAACGGTCATCGTCGATTCAATTCCAGCAGAGATCTCTTGCTGCTCGCCCAAATAAGTAAAAACACGTCGAAATTGGCGGTAAGCTCTTAGCTGCAAATAGACACACAACATACTTTCCCAAATTCAATGAACTTTCCAGTCATCACTCAAAGTACGGCATACGAGGGCAATCGTTTGTTGTACGGTAGAACACCGGAAGGAAAGTACAGACGCTATCCGCTAGAAGATGAGCGCTTTAGCAGCCCACCAAAATGATCGTCGTATTTGTTGTGAAAATCATCTGAATTCACAATCGATGCCGGACTATATTGACGAGTATAAAAATGTAATTACTGGCTTAAGGCAGAGAGTTCTCTGCAAAAATTGCGCCTTTTTAACATAGGATAGATTGGGGATCAACCTGCTCGCAGCCACATCTTTGTTTCTCTTTCACGAAAAAATAAACCCACGAAAAAACGATGATAGATTGATTTCCGTGTTAAACCAAAGGTACAAATGAAACTCGAAAAGTCGTTTCACCTCAGTGCTTGACATATAAATATAGCGTATCGGCTCGCCCAAGGAACGCTGGATCACTTGCATTTTTGAAAAGGCGAACGGCTCCAATTTCAACTTGCTTCGAACACTCGTCGAGTTGTGCAGCTCTCCACACTTCTAAACAACGATCGCAATGAACAAAAAATGAAATATACGGAGACAATACCTTCAGACACCGGACAGGTAAACACGCAAACGTAATAAAAATTATCTATTCGGTTGGCTAGACCACTTTTGGTGATGCAAACAGTTGCGACTAGGAATACGACTTGATGGAGGATGGTCTACAGCCTTCCAGAGCGCACTGTGATAGGGCATATGCTGGGAGCTTTCGTCAATTTCACTCTCCCACGGATTTATGCACCCCTCCTTGCCATCATCTCGATAGTTGTGCCACAAGAACGCATGAATCGTTCGTGGAATCCCTCATCTTTCCCCACCAAATCATCTGGCCTTTGTTTGCGCTGTCCCTCTGTGATCCCACACTCCTTAGTCTCATGCTGGATTAAGGGACACAACGATAATGTTTCTCACTGCTTTCAGCCAAACAACAGTATCGCAGCATCACCAGAAACTACCCGCCCTAACGTAGAACTGCACTTTAATATCATCCCCCCTCCTTTCCCAAAAATGACCAATTATTACCACAAATAACAGACGCATATCATCCACAAGTATGAAGTAGCACCTGAAAGTCGATGGAAGTTCCAAAAACGACGACGTCCGCCAATTCGGACGGCCCGTTCACCCTTCTTCGTATTAGACCCGTTTCCTCATCTTCTTCGCCATTTTTTGCATGGTGCAACTCTAAATTCACATTTAAAGGAACTGAAAGAATCAAGCAAAGTATCATTAGCCGTTATAGACAGGAATACGGATACCACTTGGTGGTAAGTTTTAATGGATGCATGAATTTATTCACTCAATACTCAAAAATTTCTTCAAAAGCAGTAAGAATCCTTAAAATATTTTGTATTAATCTATAAGCATTAAGGAAGATCGGTAATTTCAAATAAGGTGGGATGGTTTTAACGTGAGATATGATATTCATCCTTAGCACATATTGCGATACCCGACCTAAGCCAGATTAAGTCCAAAATCTTTTTCTCTAAACAATTAACCGTGAAAGTTGACCTCAATCCAGCTAGCTGCGAGCGAATTTCCCACAACATTCTGACTTTTGTTTCGACACCCCATCTGCTCAATCAACATCACAAACGAGCTAGGGTGGACGAATGATCTTATGAGAGTCGATGAAAGCTCTGTTAAAGGATTTCAAAAATATATGTAGGACTCTTTTTTTTTTTTGAAAAAGAAGAGAGTAAAGTGTGCTCACTTCCACAATGAAATGCCTCTGCAAAATCAGCAAATTTGAAAAACTACGTTAATTTTGCGATAAGCTAAATCGAATGGGACGAGCCCTTGGAACAGATATGGCTCTGAAAAATTCCATATCACTGTTTTTGAATAACTACTTCAACAAAAAGCATTTGATGTGATTAAGTTTTCATTTGACTCAAATAAACCCAACTGAAAAACTGATGGACTCTGCAGAACTAAACGTTATTTATAAAGCACATGCATTCCACAGTAATACCTAAGTCGCCTTTGGGTGCTGAGTCGAAACCGCTATGGATCACTGAATCAATCGTGAACGTTCGTCCAGCACGCACCGGTGACCGCAGAATCTCTGCGCTCACATCACTCCGATACTTTGCTATTTCTGAATTGCTGCGTGACACCAGTGGGGTGTATACCTGTGAACAAAGCTGAGTTATCACACTGCAACTTTTTAGAGATTCCTTTTTTGAATAGAAACTAAATAAAGCAATATTCATCGATCTCTAAGACTTACACAAAGAATGCATAGATAAAAAATGCAATGCCGGAAAAGGGAGAGATCTTAGGCAACATTAGTCTCCTGGCTATAGCAGAATGAGCAGCTTCAAAACTGACATACTCTCAAGTAATCACATTGTCACAGCGATGCTGATGAAGCAAAAATCATTGAAAATCGACATGACATAGCTAATGGGAGTTGTGGTGAGTGTTACATATAGAAGTAAACAAAAATGATTTTCCTCACAAGCGAATGCTCGTCATTCATGCAAATTTCAATAAAACAGAGGATATCAATTGAAAAGATGCTAGAATTTGATATAGAATCAAAGCATCAACGCTGTTGGTGATGAGGTGTTAGCCAATTATCATATTTTCATTAACGTTTCTAATGAGTACTTAATTGTCAATAAGGCGTGAAAATATCCGGTTCATTTAAATGAATAACACACATAGCATATAAAATGTTCTTATTCGTTCAACTATGTCGCTTTTGATTCCACTGCAGCAAGTCTGCTTCCAAAAAGAATTGCATCATGGGATCTAATTTCCATATTTTATTCATATTTAATTTCTATGAATTCCGACATCTCCCTCCAGAAGGCTAATCCTTAACATCACTTAAGATCTCTTTCTTTGCTTACGAGAAAAAAAAACAGAAAAGATGAAACAAACTTCACTAGAGGATTGTTTGTCAGTCTGTCCCTCTTCGTTTCTGTATCCATCTATACATTGAATCCATAGTCTTGCATCATCGACTTTTGATGGGCCCCAGCCGCTGAGTGCCACCTCAGCTATCACCTCCGTATATCTATTGCTCTCCCAACCTAGCGAGGCGATCAAGCGCGCACCTGAAAACATTTGCGCTACTTTCTAGCACTGTGACGCTCAGGATCCAGCAATTACCACTATTCTGGAATGACTGTGAATGAATATACGAAGTCGGTGATTTGTGTATCAACGAACTGTCTGTGCAGATACAACTTCTAGTTCGGGAAGAAGAGACCTTCTGAGCACGAAGAGAACAGGCTTTGTACATTGCGTAAATTTGTGAGTCTGTACGGCTGGAAGAATATCTACTGTTCATTTGCAGTGTAAAATACGGTAAGCAGCGTAAAGAAAGTAATCGATAAGGCATCACCGCCGTTGCTGGATGCTTATTGCTCAAAGTATCCTACGGTGGGGTTAGAAGCAATTTTGCCCTTTCAATCAAGGTCCAGATATGTGTACTTTGTAGTGGAGAAGTAAATGTCGTCCTTGCCTTCTAAAAACAATAGGACACTTCGGCTGAACAATGCTTTATCTATCTGGCAGAAACTAAGAAAAATTTGTTATCTGTCACTGTCATCACTTAAGAGACACCATACGTTAATGGATGGTATACCATCGTCGCCTTGTAGCTGTCGTACGCTCTCAGTTTTTAAAGGGGCTAAATAACTGTTGGCGCCAGTGACCACAGTAGATTCAAACCCTCTTCCATTGAAAGCAAAACTGAAGAGAAAAGTAATAGCTGAGTACTGTGAAAGAGAATACTCTTTGATGTGGAAGTGCAAAGCAAATAGACCTTGTTTACTGCGGCCGATTAAATTCATTGCCCAGAATGCAACACCACGAACGCTCAATACCGGGCATCGCTCCGCATAACGGCAAATGATCGGGACAGTCTCGGACGGCAATATATTCAGCGCACCTGCAAATATAAAAGCGATATATTTCCAGCGTAACAACAAATTTGTGTGTTATTGAGCACGCACCCCATAACCCAACATCAGTGTCTCTTACCTAATAGATAACGAAGTCCTATAACTGGCAGATCATAGCGTAAGCCAAGAGCTTAGCCATCACTGATAGGAACTACAGCTAAAAACGACTATGAAACCTAGAAGCACTTTAACGATAACTGCCGTATCATAATGGAAGACAACTCACCTGGACTGCGAGAGGCTGCAATATGTGCAAGGGCAAGGATCGCACCCTTAACATTTCGTAGTTGGGTCGTCTCGACGCTAACTGGCCACCTCCTCAAATAATCCAATAGTCTGTCCACCTCACCGCTCTTCGATAGCATTTGTTGTCCCGTCATATGCAGTGCCATCTGACCGTAGAAATGGACCGGTAGCGGAACACTTTGCCTCAATGATCTGAAGGCGATGCCGATCTTTATATATAGGAATAAAACCGTTATTTGCAGATAAAAGGGATAGACCACAACCACCAGCTTGCTGCAATATCAAATTCAACGCAGCCAGCAATAAACAAGCTAAAATTAACTGATGGGTGAACACCCCTAACTGATGGCAGCCAATGGGATTACAGCTTCTCTGAACGCCTTCGAAGGAACGTTGAAATGGCAGATTTGCCATCATCGTATTGTACATTTTGGAAAGAGTCGAGACAACAAATTACTTAATCCGGTCTTGGAGAAAAAACCGAGCACCATCCGACTGGATGAGTTCGACCAGCAGCGACCATTATGTGCTGCAAAGGCTAGCCTCCTCCCTCTCCCTCTTTTTCCTCGTTCCAAATCTCTTCTCAGAAGAAGAAAACCTCAAGGAAGTTCATCTATTCAGTTGGTTCTATTTTTGCCGTCATGAAATCAGACAACCACACTCTGATTTGTGAACTCAACTATTTTTTAGCTACGGCTTCAACCGACAGTAACCGATTTTACGAAAAAAAAATCTGCAAATATGCTCATCAGCCTAGTAAAAGGTTGGAATGACGTATATTCCTTACAAGACGCAATATTTAGCTAAATTTCATCAAGAGGCTCAAACAAAGGCTGTATCATACTTGTCATTTGAAATTCGAGCGAATCTTCCATCGAGAGATCTTTTCACGTTGAGCATCGCTACCTTCAAATCTTCATCAATCACCTCCACGTATCGTGCGTTGAATTCCTGAAAATTATACAGTACCATGAGTTGATCGCAGCCGAACAACAAATACAGTTCAATAAAAAGGCTTCTATGAAATACGCCAAACAGATACATATTCGAAACGATACATATGTAACTGGATTGTTTTATTATTGTGAAAAATGCAATCGAAGTGAATCGCGAAAGACGTGCATATGCAGAAAAACTCACCTGACGAAGTATCGATGAGTAATTGTTTTGCTTTATTTTCCTTAACCATAAAGGTGGTGCAAGATCAACACCATGAACCATGAAGCCATTCACCTTCCAAGATCATTTTCTTATTAGAAGCATAATGCTTGGATGATAATGTACCATTACTTAGTTAAGACATTTTTTGAAAAATGTTTCACATAGAACACCTAAAACTTCATTAACACAACAAAACAATCGTATATCACTCCACAGCGTTTTTTTTTTTTTTTTTTTCACTGAAGAACTGATATCGTTGATGAAGAGGCTCATAAATATTACTGCAGATAAACTTTTGTAGAGAATATGAATGGATCCACTTTAAAAAAAAAAAAAAAAAAGAATGAGTTCATAAACAATCCCATAAAATGGTGCGGCAGTGTTCGTTCGCAATACCAAATGCAAATTAAGCTTTAAAACTGGATAGCGAACGGCAAAAAGGTACAGAGGAATGCAAGGGAATATACTGGAATGGTGGGTAAATGCTGAAAGTGTGAGGTGGATGCAATCTGCAAACGATTCACAAGAGTATGCGGCAAAAATACGCAGATTTAGCGGTTCTACAATAATTTTGAAACCGGATCACCAGAACGAAAATAACTAATCCAAATGAAGTAAAAAAGTCACTCGTGATATCGCCTCAGCCATTCCCCCCCCCCCCCCCCCCCCCCCCCCCCNAATTAAATGTTTGGGCGGTGGAATGGTTTTATATAATGATATGACAAGAATGCAGTTGCGCTCCACTATAAAAAAAAGTGGAAAAGTAAGCAGAGAAGGAATAAAAATCAGCTATTTTCAATATACGGTAAGTCTGGTGACTTTCGAAAGAAATAATCGTTTGCCAAAAAAAGAAAAAAAACTTTGGGCTTAAAACCCACACAGAAATCAATCCCGAAATGAAGTAGGTGGTAGAAAAGGGGAAAGAGGGGGACGAGGAGAGGGAATCCAAAACAGAAGCAGAAGAAATGTCTTAAGAATAGAAGCATACCTTTCTCCACAAACTGAATGCCATTTGCACGTCGTTCAGATTCGATTCAACATAATCCTCGTTGGCAAAGAGATGCGTCTTCAACATGATGCCTGCATCACCAAGGGCATCCAACCGCACATTCTTTAACAACGATACGCTTTCCGGATAAAACTGAAGAACCGTTTAGAGTTAGATGAAAAAATAATTTAAACTTTTTGTCACATTAGAGAATACGAGAATTGCTGCACAATCTTTCAATTTGTTGCTCTTGTATTTATTGCTCATCCCCGTTTTTATGCCGCCCTCTTTGGTATTACAGAGTGCTCTCCTCTTCCCTTTCCGTATTTAGCAAAAATCGAGTTTACTTCATTCTATACTGTATATATTTTTTCTACCTCGTGATCTGCAAATACTTTAGATACCGCGAAGTCGAACATGCACCTTAGATGTACATGTTTCAACGAAAAAAAACAACTTCGACGTTTCGGGTCAGATACTCATTTCTCTCAAAGCGCTCCTCTATAGGCAATTAACCGAGACAAAAAAAGAACCGAAGTCATTAAATCTATGTTTGTGAATGATTTCTGTTATTGCTCGATTTCTTAAGAACCGACCACTATTGAAAAGGGAAGCAAAATAAAAAAGTTTTGAGAAAACATACCAATAAATGATCTATCATTCATCAATGACCTTCCTATATCGAAAACGCTTTTAGAGTCCCCGATTTTTATATCCTTTTTTTTCCTCTTACTCCCAAATAAGGGTGAATTTTGTTAGTATTCTATCATGGAAACAATTTTCACGGTGCAGGCCTCATTCCTAGCAAATAATATTCTGCGCCACGATTGCGCCTATCACTGAGATAAACCCTCGGGAAGGAGGTTGCATCATGCAGTAAACTGAGCAGTGAAGAAACAGATACAGCCACCCTCGATTTCTATGTTAACATTTTCTCAGCGACATATCCTTTCGCTATTCTCTTCAGTATGAATAAGAAACCCTTCATCCTTGGCGAACGATGGTATAAAAGAAAGTGATAAAATAATGTGCTAAACAACTAGTTGCTGAGAAAAAAGAGCTAACGAATTGCCTTAAGAAAATCTATTCTCCTCTCAAAAACAGTTGAAAAAAGAAGGAAAACGACAAAACGGCTGATGGCAAAAAAAAAAAACTGGTNGTCAGATACTCATTTCTCTCAAAGCGCTCCTCTATAGGCAATTAACCGAGACAAAAAAAGAACCGAAGTCATTAAATCTATGTTTGTGAATGATTTCTGTTATTGCTCGATTTCTTAAGAACCGACCACTATTGAAAAGGGAAGCAAAATAAAAAAGTTTTGAGAAAACATACCAATAAATGATCTATCATTCATCAATGACCTTCCTATATCGAAAACGCTTTTAGAGTCCCCGATTTTTATATCCTTTTTTTTCCTCTTACTCCCAAATAAGGGTGAATTTTGTTAGTATTCTATCATGGAAACAATTTTCACGGTGCAGGCCTCATTCCTAGCAAATAATATTCTGCGCCACGATTGCGCCTATCACTGAGATAAACCCTCGGGAAGGAGGTTGCATCATGCAGTAAACTGAGCAGTGAAGAAACAGATACAGCCACCCTCGATTTCTATGTTAACATTTTCTCAGCGACATATCCTTTCGCTATTCTCTTCAGTATGAATAAGAAACCCTTCATCCTTGGCGAACGATGGTATAAAAGAAAGTGATAAAATAATGTGCTAAACAACTAGTTGCTGAGAAAAAAGAGCTAACGAATTGCCTTAAGAAAATCTATTCTCCTCTCAAAAACAGTTGAAAAAAGAAGGAAAACGACAAAACGGCTGATGGCAAAAAAAAAAAACTGGTCGAGGAAACAAGCGAGGAAATGCGAAGCAATGGGAGAAGCTGAAACGATATGACCAATAAATACCTTCCCTTTCCAATGCAAAAATTTCAAGATGCAAGCGAATGAGTTTTAAAGCAATTCATGCAGTTAAAACAGCATATGAGAACTTACAGGCATCCAACGATGCAGCAATCGTATTGCATGTCTGACCACTTTGGCAGAGTGGTCACTTAGCTGTGCCAATAGCAGGCTCATGCCCCATTCCGCGAAACCTTGCAGTTCATGACCTGCAATTACACCCAAAAAGCGAGTCGACCATTTCCTTCCCGCCTGAAAACAACACCACAATGAAATATTTTAACGATTGCCTCACCACGTCTTTCCAATTCAAGAGTGAATTTCCTCCAATTACACAATTCTGCAAAAGACACACTCCCCTCTCTTTTCAATAAAACTTTCATTAAATATATTATTTACGATGAATTTAATGCTCAAATAGTCTCCATTCAAGTTCTATTTCCCTTACACCTAAGTCAAAGAAGTTCAACGAATGCACTTCGACTGCTCATTCAAAACTCCAAAGAAAATACTTCACATGATTGTTCAATGATTTCCTTGAAGTGACATTTGTTTTTTTTTTTCTAAATTCGATTCAATAACGAATGTGTCCCAATTCTTTGAATAGTTTTTCCTCGCAAAAACTTGTAAATGTTTTCTTTTTAAATAATATCGGAAAATTCAAATGCACACAGATCTTCAAACACGCTCACACTACACTCCTTGAAGAGAAATATTCAAAACACAGGCCAAACCCAGTGATGAGTGTAAACTGAAGATGAATGAAAGTGACCTCATTGGTGGAAGTAAGAGCCGTCTGCAAGACGACTCTCGTCAAGCCATCATCTGCCGAATAGTCTAGACACGACACAATCAGCTTCACATATTCGACCGAAGTTGTGCTTGTTAACAAATCGACAAATCTGCAAGTAAGCCTCAACTAGCCCGAATCTCACAAAAACAACCCATCATAGTCGCATAACAATTTCACATGAACAACTTCGAAATGTGGTGGATTTCCCTCGGTTTTCAATGCATCAATCTGCACCAACAAACAACACTAATACCTCGACGCAATCAAGGAAATGTGCTGTTCTCTATTGTCCACTGAAAACTTGAATACGAATGACGATTTATGCATTACAATTACGACAAAGTGAGAGTAGGAGAGATAGAGAAACAAAGATAACGAGAGTCGCATGCGCAGTGGAACCGGTCACCTCGAGTAGGTCGAACACGAAAGTGCCTGTCGGCAATGCAACAAACGAACATACAATAAAACTCAACAGCATCACCTAGAAAGTGTTTGACAATTATTCATGAGAATATCTTCACATTCTCACAACCAATGTCCACTACTCCACAGGTAGCTTGGAACGCTTGCAGTAACCGCTCATCATCACACATGCTTTTTCCCAATCTATACATAAGCTACACAAGAAATAGACCGCAAATGGTGTTGCTCAGCTATAACGCTTCAATGGGACAATATTCCGTATGAAAAAATATATTAGTGAAAAGAGTATCTGTGAATAACGTGCACTGAAAGTTTACAAAATCAACGCGATTCAGCGAAAACTGAATTTCAAACACTGAGGCCTTGATGATCGTAGCCAAAGTTCTAAGGCGGATCAATATGGAAAACTATCAGCGAAATTCCTCAGATCAAAAGTACCACAATCCCTTGTCCCCTCTGAAACTATTCAGTTTTGCCCTACGATATCAGATATAGAGAAATAAGTTAAGATTAGACGTTGAGCCCACCACTCCATTAAAATAACCAATTCACGGGTGAATCATCAACTGAATCGGACAAAGGCTATGCCATATAACTAATAAAACCGAAAAGATGTCTGCCATTCGAAGCCTTCTAGAGGTGGGATTGCGACTCTATTGAACCGAACGTTTTCCCTCTATAAAACCATAAATTTTAATTGAAGTCTACAAAATATAACCAACATACACATAAATGTGATTGAATATGTACTGAATTCTGAAGAAATGAAAATAAAAATTTTAAAAGAATATGTAAAAACTTTTCGTCGAAACTCGATGAGAATATATTATGCACAAATCGGTGGAAAGAAGCAGTAATCCCGAAAGTAAGTGCAAAATGAATTTGGGTCGTTTATTGACGATTCTTCGGCAAGAGATCACTTAACTCCACCCATGTCGTTTGACTGATTTTTAATAGATGACGTGAGGCGATCTCAATCACTCAAATGGTAAATTCGCTTTCGTGTCTTTGTTTACCTTCTATTCAACGTGCTGTTTTCAATTGCACATTCCTCTCTTCGCTGTTTCATTCCACCTGATATTTCTTCTATTTCCTAGAATATATATATATATATATATATATATA
>JAAVTS010001603.1:0-29377 GCA_022845575.1 Baylisascaris ailuri
CCCCCCCCTAAAGATTCATCCACATATCGTGAACGTAAACACTATCTTCAATTCAAATAAAAATGACATTTTCCAGCGATCTTTACGATTCAAACTTATCCACATCGACATATGCGCTCTTGCCATTGAAAAAAAATCGATAAAATCCACCGTAACTTTCAACACCGAAACAATAAACCAGAATGGTTGAAGAAGTCGACGATATATGTTGCCACGCTTTTTTTGTATTTATTTGCTTATTAAATGATTGAAAAATTAAACAAAAAATCATTTATATTGATAGTGTTTAAATAAGTGCAAATCATATCTTAATATAATAAATTGCGCAATAACGATGCATAAATTGAATATGTTGAATAACATCGGCTAAGAATTACCTATTGAAAATTCATTCTTCACTTATCAACAAGTTTTATTGAGATATACCTTATATCAATAATAAATGAAATTGCAAAATATGAAGGTAAAGTCATTCGATATACGGCTTTATTATTAAATGCAAACAATTACACCGAATAAAAGTAAAACTTTGTATTCTTCAAATCGGAAACAATTTTAAAATAATATACGAAAAATATAAATGATGAGTAAATTATCTGTAATATGCACAAAACAACAAATCGAGAAGAAAAAAACAAAAACAGAAACAGTACAACATTTTACAAAAAAAAACCCAGCAACTTTATACAATCAACTATTCCTTCATATCCTACTGCTTTCAACCGTTCCCATTTACAAACACAGTGCTAACTTCTCTTCGAAAGCCATAATTTCTCATTTTATTTTACTTTATTATTTTATTCTAATCAATAAAGTATTCAAATACCTCTTCCTATCGTTCCCACTTATATCGATCCAACACTTCTCTGACCGAGATGTTTCCTACGGTCTTTCTTAGAGCCTGATCAGTAGTACTAATGAAAGCATTTCCCTTGTCTCTATTCACCTATGCAAATATGTTGAATGAAACTATCGCACAGAGGACGGACATCCTGGACACAACTGTAGTGATTCATGCAATAAAAGGTCACAATCAATGCAGTAGTTCGCTTCACAGGATTTACAAGCGAAACTCTTCTGCTCCAATGGTTTCGCACATCCGAAGCATATCCTTCAAAGAAACCCCTTTTTATATATTACATGACAATAGGAAACATATTCATTCACACAAAAAATCACCTTTCCATTGCACAAACCAATCCTCTCTAATGCAACTTGTACTGTTAAAGAGCATAAAAGGAAGAACATTCTTTTCCATTCCATCGGCCTTAATCGGTAACTGTTTTATGCAACGATTTCCTAAAAGTATAAAAAATGTCACTCCTTGAAACAAACTGCAAACCTATGGGGGAACGTGATGCAATTTCATTAACAGTGAAAGTTGAATGGAGCAGTTTGAAAGGAAGGATCACCTACCCGGAAGTTGTGTCGACTTCTTTGAATGCCGGAAGAGGAAGTAGGTGGTGGAAAGATCGAGCAAGCTGTGGTGCCGAGATTAGCATTAGCTTGCAGACCCGACATTCCACCGGCAGACTGCAATAGCGTGCACCGCACTGTGGACATAAAAACCCACGTCCTCCAGGTGGACGATTCTCCGATGGATGACTGCAAGAAAACTGCTCGCTACTTACAGTATTCTTACGATTATAGTACTAAGTACGTACTACTACTTACAGTACAATACTACGAAAACTATTTACAGTAGAAAACTTCACATTGCTCTTACGTATAGTGCTAAGATTATAAGGGCTACCTAAAGACCACCACTTCTGAAATATATGTTGGCTACCTCAAAAAGAAATGAAAGTAGCCTCTTTAGGTGTCAACCTCAAGGCGTATCTTCAGGCTATGACTGCGACGGCACCTGAAGGTTGCTAATTGCTGTTGACCTGAAGCAGCATCAGAACTGGCAACATATCACCTCCAAGGCATATCTTTGATTGTTTCAGCTTCAGAGCAATGACAAAACACTCCATAACCCCCAAGGTATACGTTGTACGTTTCAAGGTAGAAATAAACCCCCCAACGAGTCACTTTTGATTTACAGGTCCGCCACCTCTGTTCCGAAGCAACAATAAAAGAAGCAATGCCATAAAATATTATCGGCATTAAATACCAAGACATTCATAAAGTAATGGAGTAAGCAACTAGTTGCTTTTCATCAACTAAAGCATTCTATTGCCACTTTATTATAGGAATAAATTGTGTCCGTACTTATGATATTATCAACAAAAAGCATCTTTTAATAGAGAATATCACTTAAACCTCTCATCGATATAAAAAATAAACATAAATAGTATAAATAGTATATAAATATAGATAAATAAATAAAAATAATGAGATGTAAAAGAAGCAGAGATGAATACGAGAATAAAACGAAACAATATGCACTAGAATCAACAATGGGAAATCGATTTATTAGCGGAGGTGTTCATAAATTGAACCCTCAAAAAGAAAGCATATTAGACGAAATATCCTCATCATTGCTATTAATAGCAAATGCGGGTTAGTCTAAGGTTAATGAAATAAATAAATCCATAAAGTGGGATATTGGAAGTGAAGAGTTGTGAACGCCGATCAACTTTTATAAGTATTACATTGCATCAATAACATTAGAGAGTTTTAGCCAAAATTTTCAATGCAGTTATAAATTTTCCTACAAAAATTTCGATTTTTCATGCTATCATATCGTAGAATTCATATCCCCAGTAGAAACGCCAGTCTACACCTTTCAAATGAAAAAGGAAAAGGCACGTACCATAGACAGAATGCAGGCTTTTGAATGATCTGATGAGACGGGAAACCCATACGCACCACACAGCTCTCCACATTACGCTTCGTCACAGGTGGATTTGTATATTCGTTTAGAATCAATTCAAAATGATCTCCATCGAGAATCACGTCATAACGACCTATAATACGTCAGTGATTAGCTCTATGCCGATGGCACCTTCTCATCAAACTTTTTTAGTTAATCTTTTTAAACACCTGTGATACCAATAACGCTGCTAGATGGAACTCACCTCATTACACCATCAAAGGAAAAAAACCATTCAAGCTGCTACAAGCCTAAACTTCAAATTCCAGCGCATTATCCAAAACCTAACCGGAAGCAGAATAAACCTATTCGGTTTTATTCAATCAGGCACAAGATATGAATATGGCCGAGCTAATGCTTCATTTTCCGCCCAAGGGCACAGCCATAAATAAAAGAAAATCTGGCTCATCTTGATCAAATTTTAGCCTACATCTTCACTCCAATTAAAAAGCAGTTACCTGAAGTTTCATCACTCATCACACACTACAATGAGAAATTCTGAACGTATTCCCACTTTAATAGCGCAAATAAGTAAATATAAATGATAACAAACCGGAAGTGGTAGAGCAAAGTTTCTTATAAACGAACACCTCAGCACTGAGTCCGATCACTGAACATCGAACATTGTTTCTCTTCAACACCTACAACCGAAAATAATTTACTTCACTAGCACAACGCAGTTTTTTCGTGTTCGTCGTCGACTCAAGCAAAGATATTGTTTAATTTATATCGGTTATCAATTTCGTTCATTCGTTTTCAACCATCATAGCCTCAAGCAAAGATATCAACTACCAAGCATTGCAATTGCAACCACAAGTGGATAAGCATTTAAAATCTGTTGCAACGTAGACCATATCCCTATAGCAATACTTTTCCAGGTAACGAATACATAAATACACAAGCAATCAACAAATCAATCTTATTCTAACTGAAGAAATGACTGCTAAATTTGACATAACCTACAACGGTATATTCGAAGCGATCAGCAAAAATATATTTTATGTCACTTCAAAGGTCAAAAATTTTCTTAAAAACTGAAAACGAACCTCAAATGTACCGAAAATATTTGACGGGTCGCATGTCGAAAGACTTGCCACTATAGCGATAACTTCACGACTTGCATGTCCAGGAAAATGCCTTTAAAGAGCACATTGTCAACTTTCTATCATGCTAGAAATCCATATAAATTTCAATATTCGCAAGCGGCAACTTAGTGGAAGATGATGACCAATGAACCCATCAATGTCGATGCAACCCAGGTCTTCCCTTATCTCAAATATTGCCAAAAACCAACTATAACCTTGCAGAACAAAAAAAAAAAAACAACAACAAACAAACAAAACAAAAACAAACAAACAAAAAACATTTGCACTCGTAGGATCCTAATGCAGAGAAAGCACGTCAGTCTTCTATCTCTTATACACGAAAACATCCTCCCACATACAACACACTAAGTAAACTTACTATTCAATATATTCTTTAAATGATTCGTATGCACTCATTTCTAAGTGGCAACGCAACTCAATACTCTAAATCCAATTTTGTTTTTCGCTTATGACTCAAGTGAACTGATACTGAACGTTTTAAAAATTATAACAAATCGAAAATGGAATGCCGTACTATCCCATTCACTAATTTCGTTCAAAAATGCACGCTATGCGCCATTTGGAACTCATTTCTGGTAGAAATATTTATATTAAATGCAACATTTATCTAACATTCGTCATAAAAATAAAAAAAAATGAAAAAACAAAATAAAGCAATGTTATGCTTTCTACTACTGTGAAAATGACTTACATAATGCGCATCTTTCCAACATTATCACCTAAACAATGTACAAATATTATCTCTAAAACATCTCCGCCTATATCGTCATCTCTGCAAATAAAAGCACACCTCCACCTGCATAAACTAAAATTTATTGATTGGTTCTTAGAAAAGAAGAAAATAAGAAAGAAATAGAAAGGTAAAATGTTCAAAATTTGCCTTAATTGAATTTATTATCAATTTATGGAAATTGTTTGCACTCGCCAAGAACTGTGCTTCTTAAAAATAGTGCAATAAGATTAAAGGTTAGCTACCGCATGAACCTGTCAATGTTTCCATAAGAATCTAAATCAATCTAACTAAAAAATGACGTCATCAGCAAAAATACAAGCTGAATAAAGCATAAAAATATGCCCTCCTCGTCTGATGCCTATGAATTTAAGGGACCTAATAGTGGAAAATCGAGAAATTCTGAACTAAGAAGATAAAAAATTGACCTGTAAAAATAGATAACTGAAATTAGATCAGTGGCAAGATAGTGTTTAAAATATATTTAGAACTCTCTGTTATGAGCGGAAAAAAACTCGAATGAATTACGGAAAATGTGCAAATGAACACAAAAAGTAGTCAGACTCCGTAACCGCGTATCATCGACTCTTATCTAGCTCCTTCTGTTTGTTCGCTTATTCAAGCAAATAAGAAATGCACGCCACCTGTCAGCGTTAATATGCGCTTTTTGGATACAAATAGATAAGTGCATGCATAGATATTATAGATAATCTGCAGATATTATAGATAATATTATAGATAATGAATTAGCATAGATAATCTGCAGAAAATTTGTACCATTCAATGTAAGCATTCATTGAAGGGCAAAATCTACAACTCTTTCAGTAATCTACTCAAAAGTCTACTCGTAAAATCCCATTCACACTTCATCCTAAGATAGTAGATATAAATAAATGAGCTGAAACCTTACTGTAAGCTTCTTAGTGCGACTAAGAGTCCATTCTGCAATGAGAATTCACCATGGCAAGATGCCTCGTTGATTGTTGAGAGAGCCTCTTTCACTGCTCGAATACTCCCTGAAACAAAGAATCGATTCAATTGGAGCATTATTTTATGCGGGTTTTTTATTGCACATCTACAATATAAAATAACTAATTTACCTAACATTTGCCCTTAATAAAAATTTGATTTATCTGATGTTTACCATTAAAAAAGTTTATCTACTTGACGTTTACATGAAACACTTATCATACCTGGTATCCATTCAACCTAAAATTCTTTGTTAACATAAAAGCATTGAAAAACCTTTCAACATCTCCTAAAGCGGCTAAATTGCAAAACAAAGCAGCCAAAAATTAGCAATTATTATAAAACAGAAAAACTTAAAAAAGTTGATCCTATACATTACTACGATATGAAAATTTTCTAACATCATCATTGATAATTTATTTCACTATGAATTTTCTTAAGTGATAGATGATTTGTTGGCCATCGAACTTCATGGATTCCATGATTTAAAAAATAATAATAATAATAAATCCACTAGTAAAATTTCTTATCGAAGAACTATAATTTATTAGCGATCAATGATCCATCTTTATAGAATTAATCATCGAATTAGCACTTAATAGAGAAAAATATCACAACGAAGGATTTATATTGCTATATTAATTAAATTCTACTCTAAACCTTTGATGGAGTGAATAAAATGCCCTATCTTGAGAAAATATATAGTAATGAACGCTTTGTCTCTTCATACAATGACAGAAACTTCAATCCTTTCCCCAATATTATAATATAAGCGGCACGCACTGTCGCATAGAACGATGGCACCTCGATTGCGAACCGCGAACGGCGCTGAGCTCGCGATCCACATTGCGTACGCACCACTACCGTACTCTGCACACTACAAGCGAATACTAACGCCGATCATAGGAACTCGAAAAACTTTTAATAGAAGCATATATCGTTATTGTTGTTATTGTTATTATTAACGCAAATTTCAACTTTTTCCACAACAAGTATCGTATACATCCAATGACGTCATTAAATTCATTGCAAACAATACGACGCAATGGATGAGTATATATGGAGTCCTTTTGTTGACTTTCATGTGTGTCCGTAAGTCATACGCATTTCTTCACTCCTTTAATTTATTATTTGACATTCCGAATTGAACGATAGAAAAGAAATCGCATGTTTCTGTTATAAGTTGTTAAGTTCCTATGATCGGCGTTAATATTCGCTTGCAGCGTGCAGAGTATGGTAGTGGTGCGTACACAATGTGGAGCACATACTCATCTCCGTTTGCGGTTCCCAATTGGGGTGCCATCGTTCTATGCAATTCTTTTGTTGACGTTAAGTGAGCACACACTTGATAGTGCAACTAGTGGGAAAGAATGCAAGACGAGGTGTTCAGAGAATGAGAAAGGATTTCCAATTACGTTATGCTAAAATCCGTCACGCTGGAAAAGTTTTCAAAAAATGGCACAAATAATTTTGGAATGCCACAGGTAATTTTATTTCCCATGCAATAGGATAGAAAGTCTAACGCAAAGAAGCTCAAATTTATCATCTATTTTCTATGAGTAAAAACGGACAAAAAAGATTGCACAAAAAACTCTCTCCAACTTTCTATTAGCAGTCATATATTATGCCAAAGAAAATGACACATTTTAAATGTAATCTTCTACTTCCCTCACATATGTAGGTAATTAAATAAACAATATAGGTGAGCAATCTACCTGTAAGCGGAATTAAACGCTCGGCTCGTTTGTCTCGGCAAATAATAACACCAACTTGTGAGATTGGATTCTGTTCAGAAAATTTCTCAAAGAATTGATTCAAAACCTGAAATACACCGAAACCAATTTAGAAAAGCAACTATATTAATGCTACTTGGATTTCCCCATCTCGATTCCCTTCCGTCAGTAAGCATTGTTCCAAAAATATTAAAAAAAAAATTTGCGTGAAGCGAAATCTTTGCGTAATTCATCTCACCTTGATATTATCTCAATCGAAAACACGGTTTATTGCTACCGGTAGAGAAAATTACCGAATGAAATATAAAAGTTAAAGTAATTTTTTTGTTTTAATTGGCCGTAAAAAGTTCCTTAAACAGATGCATCAGAACGATACTATGCGAAATAAGAAAACTTGCCGCACTTCTTTCTTAAAATAAATAAATAAATAAATAGATAAAATAAAATAAATAAAAAAATAAATGAAATAAATAAAAAATAAAAAGTTGCCTATGAGCGAATAGTCGCATACCTTTAAGGTAACGTTAAGTCTAGTCGGTAGAAGCGTCTTCTCGGTCATCGCCAAAGAACAATCGATGATTATATATACGTATCGCATCTGCATTTGCATTTATGAATAAAAACATGCAAATAAATGCAAGCTTAGCGATAAGAATGAACCTCATTGTGTTCCATTCACCTCTTTGTATGGATTTCTCAATTAAAATTGGCTTCAGCGAGGTAAAAAAAATACGAAGGATGTACTAGAATATTTAAAATACAATCGAAAAATGCCACGGCATTTTCCTAGTCGAGATCAAAAGGGGGAGCACTAGCCTTTGAACTTTGAAAAGACTCTCCCCACCCCTTTCCCCCTCTCGTNGATAAAAAGAAATTAAAATGATTTTGCCTCCTGATATTCAGTGTCAGTGATTTTACAGCTTCATTACCTAAAAGAATTAAGACAAAACTCTTCTAAATGGATCGCAGCCCATTCCTGATCTCTCGATCAAACAAATAAGAGTAATCGAAACAAAAAAAAGCCATACAATGCCAAGACGAATGCGCGCTGGTCGATCGGTGAGACGTCGTTTACGTTTTGCATCGAATATTAATTTCGCCACCGATTTCTCCACCGATCCGCTTTCATCCTCTTCGAGTACCTCACGAATATTAAGCCCTTAATAACAGAAATAATTAGTATACGAATATTTTTTATGGATCAGCTAATTAAGACGTAATATATGTGCTGCTAATATTAGATGGCAACACTCACAACTATGTTTAGCAGCCAGCCATCGAAATAGGTTCATAATCGCGGACTTTCGATGAAAAATCACAGATAGAGGTGAAGGGAGAGGGGTGGATGGGGAAAGAGGAGGATCTAGCTGGTAGTCATTTCCGGTTCCAGTTAAGGATATCTCTTTGTTGTTTATAAACAGCAGAATTGCCCAAACGCTTCGATCAAAACCGTTCACACACACAAAAAAATCCGACCCTCTATTTTGCACTGTTTTTGGCTTTAATTTTACCAAAAACCATTCGTTAGTATATGCTGGGTGTAGTAACAACAAATATAAGAAAGCATCGAAGAAACCAATTAGGAGAACAACTTTTTTAGAAGTTGCTCTCTGCTTGCATGACCTTTAGAGGTTTGCATCCTACCAAGTCTAAATACCCCATCCCGCTTTCCGAAAAAAAGGATCCCCTCCACAAATATCTGGTCGAATGTGGGCGAAAAAGAACTTTTCCCTATTGGCTTATGCAAGTTGCCAAATTTGCCGAATAAATACATGATAGATCGTGTAACCTCGGCTTCGAGTATTGAACACCCCTGGCTCACCTAAACAGTAGCCTTGAAAACGCACATAATCCTAATCCTTTCAGCATATAATCAATCATCTTGCAACATCAGTTGGGCACCTAAACAATCCTTTAAGAGGATAGAATAAAATACTAAGTAAAAATTCTATGGAAATACCTTCAGCATATGCGATCTCCCATGTATAACCTTTTTGTTCGTCATCTTCATTGATATCGGCACACATTTTAGATAAACACCTATAAATGTTTGAAAATCATCATAAAATATAAACGTATAAAGAATAAACAAATAAAAATTAGACAAGAAAACATGATAACAATGAGCGGAAATTCATCGAAAAGGTAGTCAACACGATCGAACAGGTGTAAAGATAAGTCGATATGGATGTTCGTCACACCTATTCGATTCCAGTAAATCAACATTCGAAAGAAATGATAGAACAATAGTGAATTCAATCACTAAACATCAACAAGAAGATAAAATGAAGACATAAATCGATCATCAAAACCAATTCGTTCTCAAGCAGTTTTGTACATGAAAAGTGGAGAGAACAAAGGAGGGGGGGGGGGGGGAGATAGGAATGAGAAGGGGTAAAGGGATGGGAATGGGAAGAGGTAAAGGGATAGGAATGGGAAGGGGTAAAGGGATGGGAATGGGAAGGGGTAAAGGGATGGGAATGGAGAAGAGTGGAAGGTGGGCGGTCGCATCTCAATCATGCTCGAAGGCATGACCTTCATATGTGTAAGCTTCATAGCACGCTACGTCATTATCCCACATTCGTCTACTGCAAATCCATACGCGGGTGAGACAATTTCCCACTTTTGCATATTGCAAAAGCGAACCTGCAGATATGGGACCTTAATTTCCCCATCTTCCCCGTGGTGATGGAGACTTCCTTCCTTATGAGGGCTGATAATGGAAGTCATTTAGGCCGATCACTCATTGAGTGAGAGGAAGCGTCTCGAAATCAAAACCGCTGGTTTGCTTATAGCTGTGATGTGACATCCACATCCTTGCCTCCTCCCTCACCCCTTACAATTATATTTTTCTTATGTAGTTTACGCCAGTGAATATAAATCCGCAAATGTTTTCCATCTTTTGCAGCTGCTCTCTTCACCTCTCTCTCTTCTACCCTAGCACAGTGCTGCAAAGATCGAACGTTGTGAAAGGGCCGAACATTAAAAATTTTTGAACTTCAATGAGGGGATTTGAATTTGTTCTTTCGTTGGATACAAACTAAACCAAGCATTGTTTTATGGAATAAACTTGGAAGTTTCCATGGAATTGGAGAGTCCTATTTTCATGTTGTTTATTCTCTTCCATCGGATTTAGTGATCCTTACTTCGCAACCAATCAACCGCTAACCTTTGGTAGTGGTTAAACGTTATGCGACAAACGAGATTCAAAGTTATGAAGTGCCTGGGAGAGGGGAGGGGGGTGAGGTTATGGCGTGGAGTTGGGACTTTGAAATTCAGCGGAAATTCGCAACATCGATACCATAGCCATCATCATTTTCGAAACAATCAAAATCCTACTGATTGAAACGCCTTCCAATTCTTATCTTTACAAACGGAAGTTGAATAAGCAACAAATGGAAACTCTCTTTCTTTGAGGTGTTAAATATTTTGGTTTCTTTGTCATTGCCAATCACCTTTGTTCCTCACATAGGACAATGAAATGAAACAACAACAATAATGGCCAAGTTTAAATCGTTCTTAGACACTTACTAACAGCTAGAACTTAGAGAACACTCGAAGCAACAATAAACACTTAGCACGATAAAACACTCAATGCCAACAATTCGCTTTCTACTTCATTCCTTTGGGCATTCCTCCCTTCTACTTAAGCCGATTACGCACATTACGGTTGGTAAATGTGGGATTCGCTTTGAATGGTCTATTCAAAAGGATAGAGGGTATATCTTTGCGATCCATCAAGAAATTTGTGGTTGGCCTTTGCTACCGTTTCTATGTCCTGCTCAGAGACAATCTTCTATTGGGCACTATTCCGAACGCGTGGAAAACCGCAGCTTGATACCACTAACGCGAAAAAAAGTTTGCGAAATGCTCGAAATTATTCCGTGAAAATCAACTTTAATTCATTTTAGCCTTTCTTATATCATCAACGGAATTCAAAAAAAAAGGAAAGTCTATACTCAAGAAGCTTACGACATCTTGCTGTTATTGATTTCCAAACAGATCACTTTCAAGAGAAGCTGTCAATAACGGTTTCTAAACATCACTTACATGAGAAGCTGTCAATAACGATTTCCAAACAGATCATTTTCAAGAGAAGCTATCANGATCATTTTTAAGAGAAGCTATCAATAACGGTTTCTAAACATATCACTTTCAAGAGCTGTCAATAACGGTTTTCAAACAGACGTCTCCCAAACAAACAAAGAGAAGCTGTCAGTAACGGTTTCCAAACAGATGCCTTCCAAATAAACAAACAAACTTTGCCATGGTCTTTGACTCGGTGACGCATCCGAAACTTCTGCTGACGCTGAAGACTTATAATATTATAATGATGCCACTTAAGAGGATTGCTTCCCATCGGTGGACAATTTTCCTTCTTGTATCGTTAAACTCCGAACTTCATATGGTGCGCTCGCTTTCTTTTCATCCTTTCATTCCCACCTTTTCGACTAATTTGACATATACCGGTGCTAACCAAATTCCTTTCTTTTTCGGGAAGAATTTTGTTAGGGACGAACTTGAAACCCCCCCCCCCCCTCCTCCAGGATGAAAATGGGCAGGGGATGGTTTCTATACTTTCGAGGTTTGTTCTTTAATCGAACATTTCGAATTGCATTCGGTCGGGGCCGAGGGCGATGGGGAGCATGGTGAGATATGCTCAATATGCCTGCAGCTTTCTTCGTTTTCCATTAATTTAATCGCCGTGAAGAGATTATGTTTTATTTGGCCATTCCATACAAGTTGGAGTCCCTTTTCCGCAGAAACTTTCGCGATTTTTTTTTTTTCTGCATAGGACATTATGTCAATTTTTCAGTCGAAAAGGGTTTGCCGATGAAAAATGCAAAATGATGCAACATTGTTATCATGAGCTTTCTTCAACTTTTACGATGCGTTGCTCATGGGTTTTCTCTTAATATTTCATTCAGTATCATGACTTTCCTGAACGGTCCGTACATCTCTCTTCATTTGACGCTGACGTTTGAAAGAACATTTCCGAAAGGAATTTGGGGATCGAAAACAGCAATCAAGTCCCTGACTTTGTCGGCTAATAGTTGTTGTTGCGCTCCGCGAATATCCCCATCAAGCAAAAATGAGTGCTCTTTACATGACTATACTTCTTAGCGCTAGCAAGCGTCTTCACTAGAGATATCACTAATGACCTATACAGTAATAGGACATTAGTGATTTCCTTCGAAACGGTGCCGCTATGGGGTCGTAATCTGATCGGAACTGATATTCGCTTTCCACGTCAGCAATCATCATTGTTAAGTGATGAAAATAGAGTAAATTGTGGGAATTACCAAGGAAAGAATAAGAGAAATTTTATTCAAATTTTACTCATTTATTTTCAAATAATTTGCATATTTGAGTGATATTTGCAAAATGGGATCATAAATATTTGAAAGTTCAACAATGCATTCGATAACATAAAACCCATAAAATTATATGGAAGACGACCACAGATAGAAATTCAAAACATTATATAATTTATAAAGAGAGAGAGAGACAGACAGACAAAGAAGTAAATAGTTTTTGATGACATCCGTATAGTAATTCATCCTTTACGAACAATATGGCACTCAGAAAAATATCTTTGGTTATTTATACTAGTGCAACCATCACTACCTATTGGGAGGAATGGGGAATACCCATTCGAGGGACGGGGGAATACCCACTTGGGGGAAGGGAGAATACCCATCAAGGGGAAGGGGGAATACCCATTTGGGGAAAGGGGGAATACCCATTTGGGGGAAGGGGAAAACCCATTTAGAAGAAGGCGGAATGTTAGTTTCATCGTTATGATGACGATTTCAGAATGAAGCGCAAGACAAGAGTATTGAAATATCCTAAATCCCCAAATGAGGACTTTGAAGGTAAAAACTAAATAATGTTGTAATTTAGCAAAAACAACATTAAGCAATACACTTCTTTAATAAGAGAGCCAATTTTTGTAAAAAATGAGCTCAGTCTTTGATGGTTTTCTTCTGCGTCAGGTCACAACCTCCTTCCCCTCCCCTAATACTCTTTTAATGAAGCATTGGCTTGAGTATTTTCAGTTTATAGACAGCCACATATAATTCCTAAACGATAACATATAGATTGCTTGCCTAGAGAATTCTAGATGGAAAGGTAATTCATCAACATTTTGTTGTATCTCAATTGTGGCCTAATTTCATGATTTAAACACCAGTGAAAAATATCTTTAGAAATAAAACATTTCATGAGGTGGCAAGTTGTGGATTTTGATGGGAATAAACTTGAATTCAATGATATTTTAAATTACATTACGCGCCAAATTAGAAGACTAATGAAATTTGAGTGGAAATTGGGAATCTTGCCAAAATGTGGCAATAATTCAGATTATATAAAAGCAAAAAAACCAAAAATCTACGTTTTCGAATATTTTCGGGCTAATAACACCTGGAAATATATCATCGCATAAGGAGGAGATGAACAATAAAAACGTAGACATAAGATAAGCCAATATTTAGTTATTTACGCAACGGCCAAATGCGCCACAAAACTTTACTCCGAAGCACTCACATCAACCCTTCCGGGAAGTATACAGGAGCACACCAAACAGCATATTCTATATCCATTAGTCGTAGTGTATATTATTGAAACGCAAAAATTCATGATACGGTTGACCTTGGTGCACCTGATCAGTACTTGTAAGGGTAGCTCAACCTATATTCATTTAAACGGAAACACGTTTCGTATGGCATTTTGTCAGGTTGCTTGAAGTATAAGATATCCCTTTGTAATTTAATCCTCTCTTCACAAATCCGTATGCCAAAACCATGTGGATATTCNGTCATTCCAAACCAAAGGACTTGATCATTCAGAACGAAAGGATTCGCTGAATCGAGATCTAAGAATCCGGTCGTTCCGGACGAAACGCCTCGGTCATTTGTCTTTCCAATAAATTTCGCACTCTATTCTGCGTATATGTTTGAGCATAAGCATTATTATATATTAATTATAATAGCAAACATAATTTTATACAATTTATTGGAGTTGAATGCCTTTTCGAAGAGAAGAGCGCACCATCACACATAATGATGACGGGCTGTAATATTGGTGCTAAGGTCATCGTCTTCAGTCAACGAAGTCGTCTCTCTGCGCTCCAATTTCGGCGTCGTGAACGATACAACTAAGAGTATTCATTCGTTAGAAACATTCAACAGAAACTAAAGAAAATGTTTTTTTTTTTGAGGGGGTGGGGGCGGGTCTTAATAGACCAACCTAGTGCAAAATATTGCAGTCTTCATAAAACCGACAGGTCACAACGAAAACCGGTCGGTCACAAAACTGACCACTGGTCACATATTCAATATTCAGGTACCAATAAATTATTTATTCATCATGCATTTTTTCATAAGCGACCCGCTAGCTTTATAACTCACTAAATTAAAAATTGGCTTTTTGGACCACACATCGGCGCGTTTGTCTGGCCTTAAGGTTTTATGGCATCTTCAAGTATTAACAAGAGATAAAAAAGCACAGATTGTGATCTATAAATGCACATTTCCAAGTGGAGCATAATAATCGTAGAATATTTTTCAGTGCAGCACTGCGCTAAATGGCACAACTCTATGAAGTACACCGACAAAGCGGTTTACTAACCTCATATACGTTATCATAGAGATTCATTGAAATAAAGGTTAACTTGCGCCGATTTCCACTGTTTTTATTTCTCATTTCGATTCAACAGCAATGATAACAATTAAGTATATCAACTAATTTCTTATAAATTATTAAACTAAGAAATTAAATCCTTTTTTTTTTTACAATTATTTAAAATTCGATAGAAAATCCATTATATTACTTGAATGGTTTTGCAAATTTTTGCTCGAGATTACTCTAACAAAAAAAAAAGAAAAAAATGATGAATAAAAAATAAAAAATAAATAAAAAAACAAAAAATAAAAAACAGATGCATTTCCTAGATTATTTGAGAATTGCAAGGGATCACATCTAAACTTGGATCGCCAATAACGATATATACAATATATTTTATCAGAGAAGGTAATTGACGGATTTTAGAGGTCGAAGTATTCGAACTAAATAGAACCAAACGATATTTTTGGGGAAATTTTTTGAGCATTTTCTAAAAGTTGAAAGAAAATACGCAAATATCACCTAGAAAATCGATTTCTTCATAAAAAGAACAGTGTTCAAACGCTGAATGAAAGAAAAATGCCCCAAAAATATGAAATTTTGGACAAGTCCTTTGGTCAAATGTAATGAGTGGAAGGCGTTGCTCAAATTTAGTGAACGTAAAAGTTTAGCGCACTAATTGAATGAATTGTAAAATCACTCAAAAACTACAAAGTGAGATACTGTGAGAACGAGTGATTTGAATGATTATGATAACGTACCTATGCCGTCTAAGCTGATTCCTATTGATAGCCATTGTTCTTCTATATATGTTTAATTATTTTCTTATCGCAACTACTTTTCCGGATTTCTCATCCGGATTTCAGCATTTCCGGGTTTCTTTTCTATTTCTTATCATGTTTCTAATCCTATTCCAATTGTTTTAGCCGCTACAATTGAATTAAATTATCTCTTTTTTTGAAGGAGAGGAGGTTAGTAACATAAACATCTATCACTATAAAAAACTTAAATGTGATGAGTTTGTCAACCTTTTTTAATCACAGTAATATACAACAACAATGAAGAAAAAATAAAGAAGAGAATAAAAGTGAACCTCTGGGTCGTGTTTCGACATTAGTAGGTGTTGATAACTCAGCCGCAACTAAGGGTTCTTCAAAGTTAAGCGGTAATGCAAGTGCCTCCTCCAGTTTCGGGTACCTATTTATAAATAAACATTCATAGTTATATTTAAATAATAAACCATTCAAGGCATTCAATAAAGACCCATCATTCCAACTTTAATAAAAAAAAAGAAAAAAAAAAGAAAAAAAACAAATAAATCATTCTACTTCAACACATTCACAAATAACAAACTAGCGTATACGGCAAGAAAACCATTGGTTTGGAATCCCTTGATTTTTGCATCGAACCCGCCTCCGTTCTTTTTAAGTAGAGCAATTTACTGATAACCTACGCAGAGAAGATCGAATTGCAATCTTCTCATCTCGTTGCCACTATGCAAATATGACGAAAAGCCTTCCTCTAACACGTCTGGCCGTCATGCTTGGTACATGTTGACTACTGCAACATGCTGTGATAGAAAGGAGATCAAGCGTGATACGTTATAGAAGCTCAGCGGTCCCCATTCGTGGCAGAGCTCAAGTATTGCTGGTAGCTCGTCACCTTATCTTCCCCATTTTCAACCTTCTCATTCTCCTTCCCTCTCCCTACTCAGCATAGTAACAAATCTTTAACACTTTTTAAAACAAAAGTGAAAAACAATAATCGGGCAATAAAATTCAAAGCTAATTTAGACTTCACAAGATATTGCCCTGAAGGTGCAAGATTTAGTATCTCCGCAGAATGAAGACACTGTAGTGAATAAGTGATGCAATAAAAAATAGATCTATAAGGCATCTGCAAGTCTAAGTTCATGGGAAGATGGCAAACTTCCCATGGGTATTCGCTTCCTTAATAAATCTGAGTGGTTATGATAACTTAAACGGAAATTGATGGGAAAAGAGGACCGAAAAAACAACGGAAATTTACAGCGGGAAAAAACTGCGGGAATGTAGTTGATAAATATAAAGTTGAGTTCCAAAGGCAATTTTCTACAACTTTAAAAATGGAAAACATTACACATTGTAAAAGAAAGTCAATAACATTTCTAAATTTCCTTCTTATTCAGGTTGAAGGAGCTGAAGATGGAAACAAAGAGATCGAAGATACCGAACTTCCTCTCACTTTATCCACTCTGATTAAGTTATCAACTTTATTTTACTTTTCAACATCTTGGATTTCTTGCAGATGTTTTGTCGTCATGTTTACTCCCAAACAATTAGAGATCATTTTCGAATAAGAACTCACCTACGCGTACAAGATCGTGTCCTTCTATGATGTGAGAAAGGAATCTCGTGCAATTCGACACTCGAACGTCCTTCGTCTAATGAGAGTTCACTTTCCGATGTGGTGACCGGTCTCGATTTCCTGCGCATAGAACGCCACATTCCGAATCCTTTAAATAAAACTTTCAGTAATCGCATTGGTGAAAGCGAGATAGAAATGTCGACATCGCTTATAAATCCACATACACATGCCACTGAATTATTTATTTCCTTAACCGATCTCATGAATCTCATCTCATCTCCATGAGTCTAACAGCACAAAGTTCTATTTAAAAAAACGGCTTCTAAAAGTGTTTCTGCTGATAAAATGAAGGAACGCATAGTTCTCGACGTATGGAAGACATAGACTTCCGTACGATGGACGACGCGGGAAATCGATTCATAAGCATGAAATCAGCATAGTTGAAGGTAGACAATGAACAAATGAAAGAGAAAATATGTCATTAGCCAACTATGATCGTTATTTTCAATAGGGATGAGAAGAAAATTGAACAAACGTTTATTGATAGGAAGTGAAGGACTTTTGACGACGCGTGCAGGCATCATTTGTGTATTTTCGTCTTCCGTATCTTCGAGTATTGTTCCCTCAACGACAGCCTCTCCGACAGCCGCTAAACGTCTTTCATTAAGCAACTTAAGGAACATGACGTACAAAATAAACAATTAGTAACGAAAGAAACAATAAAAACTCAACAACAAAGTGGAAATATTGACACCGAAGCGAAAAAATTTGAGGCAATTAAATACAGTCAGCCGGCAACATGATCAAATGAAACAGAAAATCTGTAAAAGTGCTCATTAGCATGAGTTTTTATTAAACAGATGCATAAGGTTTATCCAGGATGTTTATAGCAAGTTTGAAGCGACGACAAAAAAATGTAGATGAAAAAAGGGCTAAAACAAAGGTAAAACAAAGGTAAAGTTGTTTGACACTTAGCATAGGTAAATATGAACGAACATTTGTGAAAGGTAGGTGGCGCCACGCGTGATATCTTATTAAGTGCTTGACTAGAGAGGCGTCTCGGCTCGTTCGTGGGTCGGGAATAGGACAGTCGATGAGCCGTAACGCTTGGTGTACTACCTGTCTCACTATGAAGCTCAACCGTTGGTGTATGCGAACGTGCCATTTCTGAATGGATAGATGAAACATTATTGGTCGATTAAAATAGAACTTATTTAGGACTATTATTTAAAATTTGAGCTCAACTGGAATTTTTTTTCACAAAAAAGATTTTCTTTTCATTTTCCTAAAAATTTTTCTTTACAAAATCTCTTTATCTATCACCGAAATTCCTATACTTTTTTGTATTTCAATATGTTAAGTTTTGAATAATTGTACCTTTCAATCATTAAAACTTGCATTTCTTTTTTTTTCCAGAGATATTCCATGGCAGCACTTAATATAAAAGGTGTGGTGATTTGTTTGATAACCTCTTATTCATTTTGATCTCTAAAATGCGAGATTTGGATACTTTCATCTTCAATGATCTATATCCTCCTTCCACTCTCCACCCTCTCCTCCCTCCCCACATACGACTTCGATTGCTTATCGCATTCCTGAAGCAATTACTATCCACTAATAATACCGCAATTTTTGAAAAACATTCGTCCAGCACTGTAATATTGCCATCAATATACTCTCTTCATATAGCCTCTAGAATATGCATCTCATAGATTTGCAGTTGGCTTTCACTAGATGAGCATTTTTATGCGGTCATCTCTGTTAGATGCTTCATACAGCGAAAGATGTGCTCTCATCGAAGGTCACACTTCGAGCTGCGCCTCATGAAGTATGACCTCATCTATCACTAATATATATAAAATAGCTCATGATTTCATATAAACTGTATACAATTATATATAAATTAACTTGTTAATAAAACCACTTTCTTCTTGTAAGGTAAATAATATAAATAGAAGTCATACTATGCGCACAGGTGTCCTATCATTGTACACTCATAAATTTGCCAGAAATCATCAATCGGCAATGCGTGACGCGCGAGGCACGAAACGTGTTTCCGGTTGCAATTTTACAGCATCAGCAGTTCAACATGTTTAAGTGATATGAATATGCATGAAGCTGTTATAGCATATTTGTATCCCTCAATCGCTAAGACCTGAATTCAATAAAGAAATCTAAAAAATCAGAATTTTGAGACTACTATTAAATTCGAATATAATCTCAGTTTAATAGCAACCAAAAAATATGCGTTTTACGTCAACAATGGGTTTTAATTAGCAGCGTATTAGCAGAGTTGGACTATGTACTTGCTTTCCCTTACAATTCTACTCTTTTTTTTTGGTACTCTTAATGAGCAGTTCATATGAAGTTATACTGTTTCTTCATCAATGCCACTTTCAACGTCGTGTTCTGAGGTGGAGGACGATACCACTTAGATACCAACATTTTGTATAGCGCATACAACACAACAATAGCATTAAGAGTTTTTTTCGATGTGGGGGTACGAAGTGGGAGGGGGAAGGAGAGTTATAGATAGGGAATGGAATCGTCTAGCCAATATCCCAAATTCTTCACACGGATTTCATATTTCCCATTGAAATGAGATACTTAAACAATTGGTTACCTATCGATAACTACAATCGTGTTTTATTATATCTATGATCTACATTTCATAGATTTGTTGATTTAATAGCTTACATGATTTACTAGTTTTTATAATTTCATAGATTGTAAAAAAAAAGTTTCTGAGGGTAAAACCATACTCATGAATAGAAAAATGAATAAGTTATAATGGATACCAATAGGACGAGTAGCAAAATCCTCTCTCATCGCTTGCAACTCTTGAGAAAGTTCATCGAGAATAGCACTATAACTGCGAATTTCCGACGTCGATGTACCGCCTAATCGACTCAATCTCTCTTTGAAATCAGTTTGCCAAATTGCCTCTTGCTCTGAGGTTGGTTTTTGATTCGCCTTTAAAATATATAATATCACATCAATAGAGTGTCCAATCTTAAAAAATCAAAAATCAAATGCAATTTCTACTAACATGCATTTTAACAGCCGGTTGGTTCGAAAAAAAGAAATTTTTGGGTTAAAATCTTTGCATTATTAGTGCATTTCCGAAAAAATGAATTTTCACTGGAATTTATTAGCCTATTTCGTATGAAAATTATCTACGAAATGACCAGTTCGAAGAATGCAAAGGTGTTTACTGTCAACGAGTCATGTAAGATTTATAAATAAGCAAGTTTCCTCAACGTTAAAATTTGCTTCTATTAAGTGACCTTTTTGAGCGTACAAACCGTATAAACCTTACAAAGTTTGACAACTTCAAAGTTGGCTGTTGCATTTTCTTCACTACTGATTGGTGAATTTTTTTGAAAAGTTTTTTGTGATCTCAACATCTAAGCCATGTTAGTAGTAGCAGAAATGGAAAATTTTTCGCATGTCATACTCTAATGCTAAAATCCACTTGATGGTCGAGAGCAAAGCTTTTGTTAACTATTGATTTAATTACCCAAGTTTGAGTTATCTCATTGATAAATGAATTTGTTTTGTTAAGTTTCCAAAGAGAAAATTCGTCAAAAAAATTCTCTCACTGAAATGAAATAAAGACTAATTGGTCGCGAATTTTAGATGAAACAATTCATTCGAATTAGGAAAATTAGGATAATGCAATCATATACTCGAATCGATTTTCGCAATTTACATTCAAACAATAGTAAGCTTTCTCTGAGTTTTCTAATTTCCCTCAGACATCTGCAGCAGTTGGTATACAAGGATAAAGAAAAGGACAACCGTGAACACGTGTACGTACCTATTCTGTAATATATGCACTTCACCTATTAGGTGTAGGAGTTTCCAAATATTTCTTCTGTATTATTGTTGGTGAGAGAGTTTACTTGCATACAGTGAAAAGAAATGCTCTAAGATAATTCCTTCAAGATTCAATTTTGAGAGGGGTGGTAATGAAAAGCGTACAATTCTGAAATGGAATTGCAATTGCAAATAATAAATAAATAAATAAATAAATAAAAAATCCGAATCTGGAATAGTTGGACGATTTGGATACCCATGAAATCTAGTTCGCAAAGAAGCCCATCTTTTTTCGTGAGTCACTTTCCCAGCCTCTAAGGATGCAACTCTAAAATAAAATCAAATCTCAACTGAATTTTCAATGAAACGACGGAAATAACGCTGAATGAATTACGAAGAAGATAACCTTGCTCTGTAGAATAGGTAGAATAACAAGCGAAATAGGTAGATTTATATCGACAACAAATTCGGTGAACGAATAAAGCGCTGTACCACCGATTTTTTTACCAACTAATTCGCGAACGATTTTCGATACTTTCGACCAATGTGTTGCCATTTGCTTTTGGAATGCAACCATCATCACTTTTAGTGCTAAAATTCGCATCTATTAATAGAATGAACAACACCATGAATCATCCATAAATCACTCAACAATTAAACCTCATAAACAAAACTCATAAATTAGCAAATAAATCGATATTAACAGAAAAACCGGCTCGTTATCAACATCAACAGCACTTTCCCCACCATTTGAATTGGAATTATAGATAAATTTTAAAAAATTGAAAACAACATGATCGAGCAGTGACTAAAAACAACACTAGTTAAATTATTTTACTGTATAAAACATCATAGAATGATGCTTAATCAATTACAAAAGAAAAAAAAGAAGCTGAAAATGGATAAAAAGATTGCATAGTATAGAATGATAGCAAATGATTAAAACAAAGTATATATAAGCTGAGATAGAACGATAAAAAAAGCGCAACAAATGGTGCTAACTGCTTAGACAAAAAGTCTCTATCGTAATTCCGTTGCGTTTTCGCATGCTTCCCGATACGGTACTCTTCATAGGAATTATACGGTAAATGCTTTGATATGCAATTCACAAAGTTCTTTCCAAAACATTTCCTTCATTAAACAGAAGGAAGCTTCGTAAAAAGTCGGGGAGTTAAATATTTCTACAGCATAAGCGTATTTTACACGTGAATAAAATATATGAAAGTTCATCAGCGAACAATCAATAAAAGAAAATTAAAGTAAAGAAAACGAACCAAGAATAACAGCCTGACAAACGGTTTCTCGAACAATGCGATGAGTGGAAACAGTGGCTGAATGTCCACGATCCGTCACCGATACAGAACCTTGCCGTCCTGCTGTGTCTGCAATATCATCGAACATGGTGATTTCATGTGGAAACACTCATTCCTTGAAATACAAAAGACAACTTCGTGGATCCAGAAATCCAGAAATATACGAAAGACATGAGACTATTTCATCTCCTCATTCTTCCTGAGTTTGTCACCAAAAGCAACTCCATCAAAAGCGCACCAATATACGACATTTGTGCCAATGTTTCAAACAAACCTCCATTGTTCTTTTCATGGTGTTTAGTTCACCATAACATGTTCGTATTCAAGAGTTATCGTTCGAGCAATTACTTGCACCTCAGCACAGATAACCCCCCAAATGGGAGATTTTATTCAATGGTGAGGTTCTTGCCGCGAACCATATCATCAACTTGAAGCCACTCACGATGGGATTGCGACAACGGCACCGGAAATACCAGTCCATTCGATGGTGATACTGTCGTAATTGAATGTAATCACAAGTGAGCGCAACTAGTACATTCTCTTTAGGATAGAGTACAGCGCAGGTTGGATGCACATCCAGAAGTCTCATACCTATCGCTTTGATGGCCCACTGAATGCGACGACTCTGCGTTCGTGATCTTAATGTGGAAATTATGTTTACGGTCACAGGGCTGCGCATTAAATAATATCTTCTGACTCTGCAGGATGTTGTTATCTCAGGAGGAAGCAAGTGAGCCATGGAAAGCATCGAACATATGAAACGTTATTAGAGAACGAAACAAATGAGCTAACCGTGTGCTGTGGACGCACGAATAAGTGTCGTGGCGAGATTGGTGCTGACGACCGGTGCAAGACTCTGTTTGGCGAGTGGCGGATTGATTGCACTATGCATAAGATTTAGACAGAACGCTAGATCCTTCGATTGCAACTGTGGGGCATCTGTAATAATATCACTAAGAACAGCACCTTTGAAGGCTGATAATCTTGTGGGGTCGTAAGCATATCTTTATTTTCACTGTAATATTAACATGGGGTAGCATAGACAATCAATAGCATATCTGCTTATTTAAGGACTGAATTCTATCCGCCATTATGCAAATCTGCTTGCAAATCTCTTCGCTATTTTCAAATCGATATGCAAATTTTCAAACTCTTTACGCAACAAGAAAAATTGCAGAGAAATATCAACCGTAACGTTAGATCATTAACTTTTATACTATATCATCCTCCACGATTCAAAAGACTCTTACGTGAGCTATATAAGAAAGGGGACAGGAAGATGCCTAAGACAAAGCGATGGCGATGAATACCTTTATTTGCAGTAGCAGCACGAAGAAAAAGAGGAATGAGTACATGACAAAGCACCGCTTCAAGTCTATCTGCTGTTGGTCCAATACCCTCTACGCTACATAAAAATTCGAGCGAAAACGAATACTGAAAAAATTTATATTAGATGCGAATAGACAATCGTCTCGTTATCGAAAACAATTGTTGAAATGAAGAGTTAAATCCACTCATCTGATATATAAATGTTTGAGATAAAATCTGCAGCTTTTAACAAAGTAATGAATATTTAGAGCTGCGAGTTATATAGATGCATATACTTTAATCAATATACTTTAATTGTAAATATTATTATCTTCATATTTTTAAATGCCCATAAATACAATTTTCTGGAGTTTTAAAAAATAAACGGCGCAAAAATCGGTGAACAAAAAAGGTTGAAAAATTGAGTAATTATGAATTTTTATTAACGATCAAAATATTCACCAGTGTTGTTCTCATATTGGCTACCATTTGTTTATCGTTCTCCATCTGCTCAAACTCCTCGCACACAATATTTATTTATTTGCAAAATAAAGATACCTGGCGCTGCTAATAGAATGAGAGAGGAAAAACGATTGCCATCTTCTTAGAAATCTTCACAATGCGTGGACGCTATTTTTCATAGGTGAAGTGGGTAATCAAAGAGCTCATTAATTGCCTTATTACCTTTTTTTTTAGCGGAGAAAAGCGCTAGCTCGAATTTTTTGATATCTTATATTTTATACCAGCAACGACCGTGGAACTAATTATGCTAGTCTTGTTATATAGTTCTATATCGACAACAATATCGTGCCGAGTATATGCGCCTCTTTAAGCATGGAATTTGAGGTTAATATAGGTTAATAATATTATGTGATTGCACAATTAAGTAATGTAGTATGCAATCTTCATACACTATTGTCAATTTAACAAAGAATTCCGCATAATCCGTACCCTTAACATATAAACGCACATTTTTGTGTCATTTTAAATGAAGAATGAGAATGGGGATATGAATAAAAATTTTTGAAAACTTACTTGACCAAGTGCTTGCATCAAAAATGAGGCAAGTTTGAGGACCGCATTACAAAATATTGGTGGAGGTGTCGATGAGTGTAAAACCGTTGATAAAGATAAGCTATGTGCGGCCGATTGTGCAGAAATATCATCGATACAAGGATCGCCGACCATTATGCGTAAACACATTTGTGTAGTCGTCTGCAATTAGGGCAAAAAAAAAGAGAAAAATCTAAAGAAATTTATCGTTAGGTATATGTGATTGTATTGTCGCTAATTTTTATGTGAGAACAGCAATCTTGCGACGGGTATGAAGGAGTTAAAAGTGAAAATTGATAGAAGATCGAAAATAAAATAAAAAAATAACCAAAGAATTATGTATAAAAAATGAAGCAACGATTGGAATTAACCAGAATTCAATTTCGAAGAATCTTATTCATTTCTAGAAAAATAAGCAAAACAACAATCTCCAGTCACTGCAACATCAGCCCATTTGATACGAAATAAAGTCTACAAAAATATTAATAATAACAATATATCTTGAAGGAATATTTCTTAAATTTCTATCCATTAGGTGTGGCAAGTATCGACACGGTGACCTAAGATACCACTTATCATGATCGGTGGACAGGAAAACCATTACTTATGTTAAAAGCATTTTCTATCAGAAGAAGATACATACGTGACGTAAATGCTCTAAATGAGCTGTGTCTGAGCTCAAGACTCACATATTTCTTTGCCAACTATCTCATGAACTGTCAGGTACCCCCACAGCCAGTCAGTTCATCATTCATCAACAGCCTTGAGCGATACCGCCGAACGACAAAAAACGCACTAAGGTGAGACTGCAAAACTGGTAAGCATTGGATGTAGGCACGGGATACAAAAAAAAAAAAAAAGCAAAACGAAGTAGATAAGCGTACAGCATTTTGAGAAAGCGATTTACTGCCGATGTGATCTATACTGCAGCTCAACGGCCGCTGGTTTTATACAGTTTCAAGAAAACTTTAGAAGTTATAGCCTTTGTGCAGATGGAATTCATCTTCCTTAGTTTCAAAAAAAAAATAAATAAATAAATAAATAAAAATAAAATAAAATAAAAAATCGAACCTTAAGCGGATGCAAATGTGCAATATATGGATAGGCGTTGAGCGTTTGATATAACCCGCTGAGCCAATTGCTTAACGCTGTCCAATTGGTTCGTCTTCGCAACGTCAACTTTTTCCCTATTTTCTGGATTGTTTTATCAAGACGACGAAGGATTATATTGAGCGCCGAACGATTTCCCTCTACGGACCAATCGGTTACCGGAAGTATCGACATAAAGTACCTGAAAAATAGAGAGGTTATCCAATTCAATCAAGATCTTTGCTAGCATAAATGCGATGTTGTGCAATTAGGATCTCGATGGAGGTGGTCATATGCAATAAGCTTGATGCCTCCTCGAGCAGTAATAACTCTACAATAAACTCAGCTATAGGCATACTTAAAGGATGTAGTCGAAGATATATTTGTTTAAGCATACAGGAAGATAGTGAGACCTGCTAAACTTAATGATCAAGGCTTGTCTTGCCTAATCGCTTGCTAAACTCAGTCCAACTACCATATGTATTTAGAATAATACCTTTTTCTATACAACAAGCTATAAAAACAACTCATTATGATTTTTGCGGCAAAATCACATTAATTTTCTGTGGGAAATAAAAGTTTAGAAGAAGAAATTAGAAGTCGAAAGATAAATATTTAAGAGATTTAAAAAAGTGAGGAAATTCGAAATTCGAAGGAAGAAGTGAAATTTCCACGACAGAAAGAATTAAAAACAAACAAGAAAATAGAAGCGAATTTTTGAGATGTAACAAATAAAAGAACCTAAAAGATCATAGCAGTCACAATTTTTTACTTCCACATAGTCCCACTACGGTTTCCCAAAATCTCATTCGCTTCCCAAATTCATTTAGCACGACCAATCCCCGCATGAACATCTCAAGTGAATTTTATCGAAATGAATGCAACTTTTACAATCCTTATGCATCATTTTTGAGAGATGTTCAACTTATCTTCTAAATTGCCCTTTAGGATCTCTTAGCAGGATATATAACAACAAATTTCAGTATATACTAATCAGCAAAGTAGATTATTTGATAAATTCCATTAGTCAAAGACATATCTTCAACATATATTATTAGCTAGTATTCTAAAAGGGTAACGATGAGATAAATTCGCTTCAAGCAGCCTTATTGTTCGACTAACTAAATATGTTCGAGCTCTGACTTTTGATACTTCGAGATGAAAAAAAAAGACTAAAAATTTTTAATTTCTTAAATTCATACGTAGAACTTGACAGGCACATTTTGAACTTGGAAATTAAGTTGAAGAAAAAAGAAGAATCAAGATCTTTTTGCTCATTTTCGCAAATTCAAGCATATACGACGAACATGTTTCATCGATCGAACGATAAAGATCACCTAGTGATAAAACTGAAATGCTTACTTTTGTAATCCAAGACATGCCATCGTATTTAGATCATATGGTGCTACCTTAAGAAGTGAAAGAGCGATTTCACTTAGCTTCTGCAAAAAGAAACTAGCGTTCATTTAAATAGCGAAGATATTACTTTCTCAGAACGAATTATATTGCCCCATAATTTAGAAGTGATCCATCAAAAAAAGCGATTCAACGGCTATAACACGCCTACTAGTGACGATCAACAATTAAATTCCACTCAATAAGGTTTTATTATAATCGTATTTTGTCGTTATTAATGAGATTCGTTTTCCGTCCTTCCCTCCCATTCTCTTTCCCCACTATGTCTTTTTTCAGCGATCGTAATATAAGCGCATTTTTCGATACCGTGGGAATGCTGTTGTGACAGTAATGAAAAAGGAAACATTCCCGTAGAGAACAGTAAAAAAGGAAAACAATCCCGCATAACATCTCTTCGGGAAAGCTTTCGGTACGAAAAAAAAATTCGCCGCAAATATCATCGATTAGATGAGGCAAAACTAACGCATTTAGACATAAAGATATTCGTAATAAGAGGAACCGCTGATCTATGGGAAACTATAAAAAGGGAAACTAAAAAAAGGGAAACCTGTGGGAAACTACAATCTTTCCCAAAAAAAAAGAATTTAAGTTCTTGGCGGCTAAAAAGGGAATAGATACGCATTAATGACGGTTGCAGCAGATTCAGTATGAGGATATATCAAAGAAGAAATAAAGAAAAATGAAAATTTTTCTTAGAGAAATGGGCATTTTCAACAAAAGAAAAATGTCACTAATGAAGAGAGGAAAATCAATGCAAGGAATTTTTTCAGGAGAATATTTTAATTATGGAAATATAAAGAAGTTAAAAACAAAAAAAGGATTAAAATATGATAGAAAACTGAGACACGCTAGTAGTTGACTGAAAAAGTCAAGCTACTAAGAAATTGTCAAGCAATGCAATCAATGCTCTATAGAGGGAAAAAAAAGCAATTCCAGCTTTCATGAAAATATTTTGCTCCACTAACGGATGTGGCTAAACGGCGGTCCTAGCATCAGAATCTTCGACGAAGCACAGAGGAAATTTTTTCTCTAAAGTAGTTGAAATTTGCAAGAAGTAAAAATTCATGGCCCCCCCATTTTCTGATGAATTTTCCTAGACTCTTCACTGCCGCCTATGTATCTATAAAAATTTATGCTGACTTACCACATGACATTTGTGATCGAATACTTCGGGTATTTTGACATGCTCGGCTGAAGAGGTGAGTTTGGCGAGCTCTTTGAGACGTGGCGTAGCCTTATCAATGAAGGTCGCAGCCAATACAAGCATTGCATCTCGCGGTCGACGGAACATTTCGCGCTGCATCTCCGAATTGCCCGCATTTTCCCAACCGGCCGCGCTCTTTTTCTCTTTCGTAGAATTTCTTTCACTGAAAGAGAACCATACCTCATCCAAAATATTTAGATTGTAGTGCTTCTGTCAAACTCTTCAACAAGTGATACTGAGGTAATCATATAGATGCAGTAATCGTAGCTAAGGTGAGCACTTAGAGCCTCGCTCGTGAATGCTTCCGCTTATGGACGGTTTAGCAATGCCAGCGGTTGAGGGATCTTAGCAGGTGCGATCTTTCACTCACTACAGCAAGGTCAACATATCACCGGCGTCCTTAGGGAGGCGAGTATCCTACAATTCTCCCAAACTATGGGTACCGCGCATCGCGCCGCGAGGTAGCCTCGTCATCAAGGGGAGTCGAATCTACACTAAAATATGCGCAGGAAACCCACCGCAGCAAATGGAGCCGCTACGATGCCTATGAGTTACCATCTCTTTGAGAGTGAGGTGACTCGTTTCTGTTATCCCTGACGGTACGTCAAAGCCCATCCACAGCAGCAAATGCATCAGCTAATCAACCGCGATCCATCAAATTTTCAATCAGTCTATGCCCACGAAAAAGAAACCATTTACGATACAATATTTGAGTAATTCCCTCATAAAACAAATGAAGTCCACCGGAGAGAAGAAAATCATTGACAACTTTCGATGTAAAACTAGGAATGTGCACCACCTAGTGATTGCATACCTTCATATATATAAGATATATATATATATATATATA
>JAAVTS010001603.1:30935-44649 GCA_022845575.1 Baylisascaris ailuri
AAAATCCCCGCACTATTGATTAGTCGTTCTCATTGTTTCTTTTCGAGGGCGGAACTATGCAAATATTGCCAATTTATACTCGTTGTTAAATACTTTTAAAATACTGCCTATGACGTCAAAGGTCGAATTCAATTTATAAGAAAATTCTTGCACGCTTACGTGTAGTGCACTTTGCCTTCATCTTCGATAACGGTTGGTGGGTCGAAAAATTGAGGTGAGTCGGCGATGAATGATTTACCTCTATCGCTTACGCTGTTCACGATGTCGAATGTGCGAGTGGGTCCACTAAAATAACCCAATAACACATATTAGCTACGAAGAATGCTTGTAATACAAACATCATAAATATGCTGCAAGCAGAAAAAAATTGATAACAATGAAGTTCTATTTCACTGCCTTGTCTTTATAGGGAGGTTTCGTTCCACACAAGGTTTTCGTTCTATTTCAAATTTTAAGCTTTCTTTTCAATTTTTAGATTCTTTACATCATATCACAGCTTTGTTTTTGCTTTTTTTTGCAGATGGAGTGGAAGACCTCTGAATTTTCATTTCGACTTTGAACTTCTGAGAGGCGTCAAAAAAGCTGATAAAGATCTCTCCACATCTAATATCTATCTGTTAAGATCGTACGGAATAGTAAAATATCAACGAGGAATCACTTCAACGAATTTTTTTGCAATCGAGGCAATCTGAAAATCTCAACAAATTTCAAAAGATTGCAATCGAAAATAAATACTGAGAAACTCGAATTCAAACATAAATCATAAGTATTATATACTAACCGTGCAAGAATATCACAACAATTGACTAAAGCTTTCATCTCGACACAAACCGTACTATAGATCGTTAATTCATGTTTCACCGCTGCTGAACTATTATTCTGCCTGATTGTTTCTCGTTCGGCCCATTCGACAAAATATGGCAATGTGGCTTGCATCACTAACTGAAATCATATTTTCTGCGATTATTGCATCAATCATGAATTGTCCAACGATCTGAAATCATTGACACAGCTATGAATCACTCGTATCTAAATAGCAATGGTTGGATAATTTTCAAATCACTATTATATATTCTTTCCACTCATAGATTTGTTTCAGTAATTTTCCTTCATCTTCTACAAAAATACTTTCACCAAGAAGCAAAGGCTGACTTAAAGACTACAGGAGCCAACTGGATCAAACAGGCACTGGGTTAAGTCAATTGTAGGCAATATGAAAAGATATTTGCTTGTTATGAATGTTCTGTTGATTGATAAAATGAATAAATAAATTCTACAAAAATAAACGCAAACAGAGATATCAATATATAGACAAGTTCCTCATTGGAACTTATCTATATCTTTGTTAATACGACTTTTATCACTTTTTTAATATCTGAGGAGTGACAATTTATCATTAGGAATTTATTTGGGAATATTTCTTAGCACTCTCGATTCACCAAAAAAAAAGAACGCTGAACTAAATTTAGAAATGTTGCAAATGTTGCATCGCCATCTGTGTTGCCTCGAATGAATCTCCTAAACGATATAACTTTTCTAAGCATCACAGATCATATAAGAAAGTGTTTGAAAGGGAAGATTATTTCAGTCATTGTTGCTTTGATCATTTTTCTTTTATTTCACGGATTACTTAGGTTATTTTCAAGAATTTTAGAGCAATATAATATCATAGCCCACGTTTATGAAAGCATTTTTCTGAATTTCTGTTTGGTAGCAAGAAGTGCTTTACTGAGATGATCCCACCCTCCTCTTCCCTAACATTTAAACGGCTTATTCATAAGAGAAGGCGACTTAATTGAGGTGAGGTAATGCGCTAGTTCTTTCCCTCTCTCCACCTCATTTAGGTATAACCACATTTGCTACCGGCCCATTGAATATGCTAATGAGAACAAAGAAGCGATAAACATAATCAAGTTCAGAAATCGTGAAATTGCAAACCCATTCAGAAAGAAATTCCATAAGTTTTATACTTTTTATGAAAGCCTCTGATAAACGCTGAAACTTTTTAGATATCCTCTAAATGAATAAGGAGAAAACCTAAAATTAAAGCATAACAAATAAAATACGATACCAGCATTTGATAAGAGCGTCTTGAATCAGGGGCAAAGGCGCATACTGTAACGCAACTAGCCAATCCATCAGTAAGCATACTGAATGTATTCGGATCATCTCTATAACAAAGATCCAACGCCTGCAATATCACTTTTTAATATGCTTGAACTTGTAAATAAGCTTAATGAACTCAAATGAGGAGCTTAACTTTCATAATCAATAATTCAATGAGATATTCAGCGATGAGGTATTTCTTCAACATAATTGCTTTAAGTATGGTCTTCATAAAAATTGTTTTCTACAGCAAGTAATAGAAATACGAAACTATACACGATTAAACAAACTTAAGAGGTTATAAAAAATAACGCGATCAACATAGCACATAGTAACAGATGATATCCACTGCATTGCAATAAACGAAAATCGGCTTCGACGAAGAAAAAGCGCCATTGAAATTCACTGTTCGGATGCGTCTATTAATTCTAAATTGTTCTTCTTTCTTTCATCGAGGAATAAGAACACCCCCCAGTCGTTCGATTGGTGATGCCACCAAATGCATTCTCTAATTGCTAGCTGTTATTAGCAAATTAAAATTCGTGATTTCTAAGAAATTCAATGACTAAAGAAGACGGTCAACTGCTATTAAAAATGTTCTCAAGAAGCATTTCTGATGCATGGTTCGGCATCACAAGTCTTGGTCATTTCAAAGATGGTAAATATTTTTTTTATAATAACCGAAAAATGGTTACCTTGAGTGGTTTTGCTTCATTGACAAGACCAAGAATATCGAGTGGATCATCCAAATTCGACATATCCTCCATACTTCTCAACAAAGTGAACAAATATTTCGCTTTCACCTTTAAAAATCCATAAGTGACTAATGTAAAAGTGCATATATAATAGAGAGGAAGTATGAACTGTGATATAAGAAAAATATGTTTTCTAAGGCTTTGGAGATAGAAATAACATGAATCCTTGCTTGGAAGAGATATGAGAATCTGGACTGCTAGGATAAAAATTTTAAAAGCAAAAATGAATAAAATCAAACATTTTTTGAAACAATAAAAGAGCGCCAAGCATGGGAGTGGCCAAGTTAAATTACGTGAAAATAGTTTAGAATTTTTATTATATCCGGTTGAGGAAAAGGAGATATATAAGAAAGAGTTTAGAGAGCGAGGTAATTTCATCCCTTCAATCAACATTATGACAATCCCAACAGGCATATCTTGAAGTTATAACAATAAAAGTATAACTTAACTTAATACTACCTTCACTTATTAGACGATTGACTACAACTATAGATCTCGAGCAAATTTTCAAGGTACCAGAAAGTAATCGCTCTCAAAGGTGACCGTTGAAAGGCAAGCATATTTCCTTGCTACTATCTTTCTGCCGAATCTCCGGCCAACAGTGAACACAAGAATTCGATAAAATCGTTAAGGCGAATAAAAATTCGATTAAATAATTAAAAAAATTACCTTCATAGGATTCACTTCGAAATCATTGTCATTCGTATCAAGAATATTCGCTACAGCACCAGCCATTTGTAAAAAGAATGGTTTTCGATGGAGTATATAGAATTGCTTACAAACATATTCGATTGTACGACATAGTAATGCGTTCGTTTGTCGTTGACTATAACAACGCAGTAGTGTTGGCATTATGAGGAAAAACCCCTAAAAATGATTAATTTTTATATCTATCACTATCTTCTCTCCATATATATTCTAATCTCCATCTAATTATATCTATCTCTTTATATAATATTTATTATTATTACATAAGAAAATACTAACATCCCCTATTTAATATATGAAAAAACATACAACAACGAAATAAGGAAAAGAATGAACCTGACTCGCGAAAAGTGTATTGAAATGTACGGCCATCGAAATATATGTAGCCATACAACGACGAAGGATAATCACATCTTCACAATGCATTAACATCACTCCATTGATAACGTTAATAAAGAGATGCAAATCACCGAACATAAATGCATTTTCCATTTTTTCAAACATATCGGACATCAACTGCAATAGACACCGACATTCAATGTGAAAAAAAAGTCACCGGAGAAGGCTCATCGACAAGACGGCTGCTTAGACTTATACTCTAGCCCTCATCTCCTCGATAATCCCATTCATCTGTCAATCTTAGAAATGTTTCACATATAACGTTTCAATGCATAAAGAGATCTATTGATGCTCATTTAATAAAACTTTCTGAAATATTCGAAAAACAAAGGCAAAAAGAAATGTAGAGAAATATACGCTTACCTGTGCCCAAACGAATTTATGCATAGCATCCATTGCATGTAATTCAGGACCCATTGGACCATTATACATACCGAAACATGCTTCAAGACTTTTTCGTGGAAATGATGGTAGATGAGTGAATTCATCGTGGAGGAAAAATATACGTTGTGGTATCTGAAAATAATCCAAAAATTTGTTAACATTAATGAGTTACTTATATTTTTGGTATTTGTGCAAATATTGATACTGTATTACTTTGTTGCCTAATATTACTAAGATATTCGTTAAAAGATGACAGTAATAGTTAGAACAAACAGAGAGTGTGGAAAATATGAACGAAACGACTTTAATATACGCAATAATTAGACAAATTGAGTTGCAAATTATAGAATGGGAAGGAAGAGTTGGAAGACGACGTATATAATAACCAAAAGGAAAACGAAGTGAAGACATTAGTGTTCGTAATGTCTGATGGAAAAATTTTAAAAATAAACAATTTAAATTAAATCCCGGAATTAAAATGTGCTCAAATTATGCCAGGGCATTACGATCGACTGAGATATTCCGACGTTTCTTATCAACAAAATCATTGACCAATTATTCATTTTTTTAAACTCATCTTTCATAAAAGCAACAACGGCACCCAACCATGCTAAGGCATCCCTCGAAAATAACCTCAGCTAATATTTTCATAAACCAGGCCGTAAGGAGAACAACAAAAAACAGCACCACATGCTATCACTGGATCAACAGCACCAGGCTCTTTATTGAAAAATAGTCTTGAGACACTATTATTTATGGCGATGCGTTCAGCAATAAGTAAAATAAGACGAACCACATTTTCGGGACTATGTTTGAGTGCATTATGTGTGAGAAGTACTTTGCCAGATTCGATAAGTTTTTGTGTGAAAGCCATTTGACGCATTCGTAATTGCGCTTCATCGAGATCAATACGTTGTAGTGTAATTTGAGGATATAACGAACGATGAAAGAAATAGAAATCTCTGCAAACAATACTTCGAGCAAAACTTTTTTATGTAAAGAACTTTCTTTTAAAACTTCTTTTTTTCAAAAGCAGTTAAAAAATCGCAGATGAAAGCAATCAAAGATTATGCGAAGAAAAGAAGCAAATAGATTGAAATTGCGGATTTTAAACGAAACAATTGAACCTTATATATATCAAAAAATCATATTTTAATGTAAGAAGTCTCCAAAATTTAATGCTATGACTTAATTAATCACCACGTTTCCATTCATTGGGGTCTTATATTCCCTAAGAATTAGAAGCAGATCATTAGAGCCTTCAACTTTTCCTTCTAAGAACGCAACAATCAACCGTCAATTTCCACATTTATTATCGTTTCATTTCCTAATAATGTGGACTATATTTTAAAAGTTTAGCTCAATGCTTAAATACAACAACTTAACACTATAGCAAAGAAGGAAAATGATTAAATAAGTACCTAACATAAGAAGACGGCATATGAACTAGATTAGTCTTCGTATCGACGAGGAAATAATATTCCACTTCATTTTCGGGAATATTGAAAAATTCGAGACTATCGGTGAGCAGTTGTTGAAAGATTGTATCCTCATGGATTGGGAATTGTGATGGAATACCGCCCGATCCACTATCAGGCCCATGAACGATGATTTTCTTCGCCGATGGTACATTTGCGGTAATCATAAGTGCTTGCTGCAATCAAAAAAATAAATCCATATTATACGAAGCCAAATCATGAAGCTGCTAACTTTTTGTCCTTACAATAGTAATATCTATTCTACTACGGATCTACTAATTTATGAGAATTAAATGGATATCCGTCTCTATACGATGACATCCAAAAATAGGAAAATAATAAAAATTAAGAGGAAGTCTCATGTGTGGCCCCTACGTTTTTTGAGAAAGAGTCCGTAAAGAGGTTGCAAGGACCGCTATTTTTCGATAGTATCGTTTTCAGTGCATGGACTCGACTTAAAAGCACTAACAACTCAACAGATCAATATAGTACAATGTTCATGACTGTGTCATCTTCATCTCTCCTCCTCCTCCACCTCTTCCCACCAGTATATACCTATACTACGCTTTACTACAACACATTAAGCACATAAACGTACACATGCTTACATATGTTATAACTATACGACGCAAAAGTATACACCGACATCAATGGTACTTCATGAATCTTGAATGGGTAACCCAATGTTTCCGCTCCAATTCAGGAGAGAATTTCACAATTTTTAGATTATGACGATCAAGGATCCGGGAAAAATTGGCTCAAAATAAAAGAAAAATTTTGTGAATAAGCACTAAAAATCAATTGAAAATTTTAGGAATTGCTCTCAAAAATATGTCAAATTCAAAAATCCATCAAAAATTATAAGCGCTTAAGTAAGTGGCCACCACCATTAACTCTCAGAAATATGCAAATTTACTAATTGGTCAGGTTATTAAGCCAGCGGATTACTGCATGAAAGCAAATTTAATTCGAAGTTTATTTGCCAAAAAAAAGAAAGATGAATGATGCTCAAATTACTCGAAAAAAAACATCAATGAGGCGCAAATTTTCTGCACAAAAAAAATTTCTAAACTAATATTTGCAAAAAAAAAGAAGAAAAAAAAGAACACTTAAGAAAGAGTGGAACATACATCGCATTGTTCTTTTTTAAGCGTTTGTTTAAGATCTTTGAAATAGAGACCATGAACATGTGGAGCGATAAGCCATGTTAGACTTAATGCCATTGCGATTGCTTTATCACTTCCTTCACATGGACTACGAACATAGTACATCACAAATCCGAACTGCAAATTCAAATACAATATGCTAGACAACCATATTACTTTATCTTAAGGGTTAAATTTAAATAAGAGGCTGAGATTAAACTGAATCTTCGTTTCAACAAAATCCAGATGAGAAAACCAGATTCAATAAGTTACCAAAGAATAGTAGATTAAACCCAGTGTTAAGTGGTTTAAAATGTGGATAACTTTCAATTTGGCTCACCACATTTTCAGATCCATGACTGGAATATTAGTACGTATATCTGGTCCCTATTTCTTTAAATAATGAAAATCAAATTGCAACGTAACAAAACTATTTCGAACAAATAAAGAGCGTAAACGTATAAAAATAAGTTATTCCTATATGTTTATTTATAAGATTACAAAACGTTTAAATTAAATAATAATCTACACCTTAATAATATGGACTCTGAATTGTTTGAGAATAAACTGTAAGAAAAATACAATTTTTTCAAAATTTTTTCATGTTTTATTTCTAATTCAGTTAGAAATGAAAATAAGAGATGTGAAAAATTTCCGCCGATTTCTGAGAGAAACGATGACGCTGAAGAAATTTTCTTTGTGAAAATTTGATCAATATGTATTTCTAAAATTTATTTATTTTTTATTTTTTTACGTTTACTTATCGTATCAATAAAAATGCGATGAATTTGCATAATTTGCATATCAATACAAATATTAAGAGAATCGCATATCAATCTTTTTATCACGTACAAATCTAGTTGGAAAAAATGCTTTATCATGTACAAATCTAGGACCGTATACCAATCTTTTTTATCAAGTCAGTGGAAAAAATATATGCTTTTATATTTCAAGCACATCAAAAGAATAAAAAAAAAGTCTCATAGGAACACATTCAGTGTATTACAGAGTGGTTGTATATTATTTTGTCGATGTAGAAAGTACCCCTACATATAAATTTTTGCATATTTTTACAAATGAAAAAGAAACCCGTTTCAAGAAGTTGGAAAGCGCATCATATTTGGCAATTCTCTCAATTTCGTTCATCATAATCAAGCGGTTTCATAAAATGCTAATAAAAATCCAATATATTCATATTTTAATCAAACGTCATTTATGCATATCTTCCATTCAAATCTTCCACGTATTATTCGTTTTCCCCATTTTGCTGATTGCAAAACTTGTGCAAAGATTTGGCAACTTCTAGGTGTCGCCTAGAAGCTTTTCGCAATGACGAACCCATTAAAGGTTGGTATAGAGGCCGTTCTATCAAGTTCAGCAACCTTAGTTTCGATGCCTTCTTAGTTGAAGTCATCCGACAGACAGACACAGACACATACAAACGCATCGGCATTATATCACCACAACTTTCTTCGGAACTTTACAAATGCGAAGCGAAGTAGCAAAAAGTATAACAACGAGACATAATAAAAAAGAATTTGAAAATAACCTACCAGATAATTGAGAAGGGAATATGCCGTCTGACTTGGGAAAGGTCTGAATCGAAGGATCAACTTGCGTAGAAGAGAGATCAAATATTCCTGTAGATATTCATCAAGAAAATAGGCAATTTGACATTGAATAATCGAACAAAACATAAGGTGAACAGAACATAAAATGGTGTTCCTTCGATACAGCGGTGATAACTGATGTTTGTGATAGACGATAAACAGACTCACATCAAACCGACATCATCAAACGCATTATTAAAAGAGCAAAGAGGATAGGGGATGAAAAGGTTTCATAGAGCGGTGAACGATGTTGATAGGGTGCTGAAGGAGGGAGGTTGACAGGGAGATGAAGGGAGTTGATAAAGAGGCGAATGAGGTTGACACGAAGACGAAGGATATTAATAGGGTGGTGAAGGAGGTTGACAAGGTGATGAATTACAGCACTTGCAGCTTCACATCATTAGAAAATTTTGCATGAGTTTGTATCAGATAGAATCGCATATTACGTCGAAAAATTAGTTGGAATACTGCTTTCACAAGCTAAAGTCATAGCATAAAACTCTATTGAAGTATGCATTTTGCCTCGGCACTGTGGTTCCCTTATCGGCAATAATATAGAAGCGCCACTAACTGGGTACCAACCGCCTTTCGGCTAATAATAATAGTGTGGAAGTGGGATCTTTACATCGCCAATTCTCTTATGATCTATAAAATTCGTTGCTTGTCTCATTTACGCACGCATCTAATAGGTACTTCCTATCTTTTCCACTTTATATCTCTATCATACATTTTGTTATTCATAACTTTTTTTAAATAAACCTTCTTGTTGCTTTTCCTCTAAAAGTACATAAAACAATATTCCAACTAATTTTTGAACTCATTTATCAGTCTTATCATACCACTCATCTTATCTTATTGCAGTCGTCCCCCCCCCCCCCACCCCTTAACCAATAACAGCCGATATTCAAATTGCTAATGGTACATCATTATGGATGAAGAAACGAATCATTGAAATTAAACTTATAGCAATCATTCACATCGTCGAATAGCACAAAAACGGGAATAAGCTTAAATGGTGAATTGCAAGTTGAAATTATATCAGATGGGAGCATGAAACCTTCAATCAAGTTTATTTAACCAAAAAAATACATTAAAAAATATGGTGAATATTTACTCGCTATGCGTTGATGATGTCGGTTGAATATTTGGCAAATAAAACTTAAAATTAAAATAATAAAAAACTCAAATAACGTAATTATTCTTGATGAGAATTCAACAATTTTTAAACCTTATTTCGTTGCCATATTTCATTTCGTAACTATTTCATCGATGATAAACAATGATAAAGTGGATATGGAATCGGAAATTGATGGAAATCTTATAGTGATTATTAATCTTTAACATTCGAAATAATGGTGTTTATACTTGAATTGGGAAAATGTACCACAGAGTTGGCACAATATGCGCTTTCTGCAATTCCCTCGTCATCTCAACCAATTTTATATTAACTCAAAACAAGTAAGATAAAAAAAAAGTGGGAAACGGTGCATTTGTGTTGAAAATTATTCGGAATTATCCAACTTCTTCAAGAAATATTATGAAGCAACTTTATTTAATTTGTAACTTGATCGATCAGAAATGCATAAATATTCATTCATTCGACAGCTGCAATTAACTACTGCCACTTCCGAAATGAAAAGGGCCAATTTGAACCTTAATTTAGATGGTTACCAATGCTCTATGCTATGCTCGTGAATTTCATCGGCCTAGCTTTAATAATAAGTTAAGCAAAGAGACATACGCAAACATGCATAGGCAATGAATTGATATGGCCATAATATACTTAACTATAAAGGAGTTTGAAATGAGGCTATCAGCAATAATGCACATTTCCTTCGCGATCACAACTTATCGCCACTCTTATTGAGCTTGAATTGCCAAATTATTAAAGACTAGGGTATTTTACTAAATATATATCTTTAAAAGCGCTATGTATGTGCAACTAACTAACGAAAAAACTTGACGTGCCAACTAAGATTTACAATAAAGAGAACAATACAACAATAAACATAACAAAAGACGTAAAATCCACATTAATCTATCTGAACGCCATATTTCCGTTTCGACCATCTCATATTTGCATATAGACAACTTATATACGAATTTCTTAATTTTAGCTCTCTCTCCCTCTCCTTTATCATTAAACTATTTATCACTAAACAACATAAGATCTCCACTTCCTGCCATTTGTTACTCAAAGAGTGCATCACATTTTTTTTTCTATAGAGAAGAAAATTTCTAGCGTTTTCGATGCATTTATATTATTGCCGATTAAAAAGAAAAATCAAATTTTTGATGGTTTTGCATCTATGCAATCTGAGTGGATGAAACCATAGAAATATGGCATTATTGCAATATAAAAAAATCTTTACGTGATGATAAGATAGAAAAGCACTGAAATGAGGAGGCATTCGGCGGTGATATATCAACATGCAAAAATTGTAATTTGCTCACCCACTGTGTGCTTGGACGGAATTCAAAAGTTGTCGACTAAACAAAAAAGCATTCACTATTGAATTATGTGTTGTTGATCTCAAATTGGGATTACCCAAGCAAATTGTATACTTAAGTAACAATTCCATCCCAAACATTATTCAAGCATCGACTATATATGATAGGTAAATAAAACCTCAAAGACATGAACTCTTTTATAATCATTTAATTTAATGGAAGAATACTTAAACTAAATACTTTCTCTGCGTTGTCAGTAACGACGATATCCCATACCACAGGAAAAATCTACCTTTAATATGAGTGAAAATTAAACAAATAGCGTCTCCTATTGCCAGCTAGTTGCACGTGCAAATAGCCATCAGGATATAAGCCATACAATTCTTTATCAATAGTAGGCTCATCAAAAGCCTACCACTCTAAATGGCCATACGCCAAGCCGAACAAAGCACAATTTGCGTTCTATTACTTTGCTAAACACATTTCACATAGTCACTAGTTAGCTTGCAAAATTTATACGCATCCCCACTACAAAAAATTACTTCATAAGCATCAAAACATTCACAGCCAATCTAAAAGAGATATGAATTCAACGAAACTCTAAGAACAGTTATGCAAAAAAAATCGCTCGTAAAGTCACACGACTAAGAACGCTAGACATATATTATCGTTTCAGCTTTCAAATGATGCTAGAAAAAAAAAACCTATGCTGCTCCGGAAACTAGACTACTATGCAAATTTCAAGCCGAAAACTACTAATATGCAAATTTCCCGAACTTCTTGCGATTACCGGAGAATAGTGATTCCAGTGGCTGGCGTATAAAACATACATAATCAAATCTAAGGGGAGAGGGAGGGATTTATGAATGATCTGATTGATCAGTCATACTCATATAAATGTTTTCAAACGGTTATAGGGGAAAAATTACTTAACGCTAGATCGGTATACTTAGTCGGCAATCTTGAAATATAGAATGTTTTAGTTGGAATTATGCATACCAAAATTTATAGTAATCTCTAATTTTTGAAATTTATGCCATCAGATTTTTTGATGATTATAAAAATAGAAACAATGAAAATCTCTTAGGAGTTGAATTAAGAAGTCAGTAAAAATAACCTACTAATCTCCCAATCATTTTTCTAAACAATTAACTGAAAGAAAATTTCTATGATATATTTTCGCTCATTTTTGATATGATTTAATTTATAATCTAATCGCCTACTAAGATTCAAATTATTGAGACAAAAGTAATTGCTAAATGCTACACTGAATGCTTTCTGCTCTCTTTGTAAAGAAAAAAAAATTAATTTTCAAGTATTAAAAAGTGCCAATTTATGAAAATATTTCCCTTTAGTTAAAGAAATTTCAAAACATAAGCTGCTCTTCCTTTGTGAATTTGCTGAATTACTTTCAAAAATAAACGTTGCGAAAATGAACAAAAAAAAATTGAAATTCATATCAATCAACTAATGATTAAATGTGCATTGAGAGAAGTAAGAGGGTAATAAATAAGGTAGCACATCTCAATAAGTAGAGCTTTTAATGTATTTTAAAGATGAGATTTCCTAATTTAATAGATATATAGCCGCATTTATTCTATGAGTTGCAGTCTGTCAAGAGGGTAGATCGACTAAGCACCTCAATGGACAATTATAACACATACCTGACGATCACGATTGGTTAATTTCTCTAAGAAATGTCGTAAAAATAGTGCCGGATCTTCGACGATACATGACCAAATCACTTTTTTCGCCACATCGCTAACTACAAACAAGGACATAATATTTTCCTTTCCGCATCAGGAAATTTCATGTGGAAATGACAGGACTTATGAATGAGTTGAGTAAGTTGTACTTATTGGTATTCGTTTACCAAGTTATTTTAGTTCAACTTTGGAACTCTTTAATAGCCAATACGACATTCAATTTGCTGCTATTATGAACAACTTTAAGTCTTAGTAGAGACCTGGGAAACCATAGTGTTTTCTGTAATATTTCTAAAGTGATCGTGAAAAACGACCTTTTTGAATACCAACATCGGTAAGCCATTGCCAATGATGTGAACCCTTATAAACGACCAATAAGAAGATAAAATATCGCTTTAAAAATGCGTCAATAAATTATGCTTTCCTAAAACATAATAAAAAACAAATAAATAAATGATTTGAACCAGAAATTCCATTTGTATCCACTTGAACATCGTCGAGCATCTCGATAATTGTAGGCACTACGCTGAGTATCGAAGATGGAAACAGTGGTTGAGCAACAGGCATCTGTTGCCGAGATGAGGACGTGTGCATTTCGCCTTCTGAAACAACGAAATCCATCTCAATCCTTCCTCACATATACAGCCTACTGATTAGTACGGCTGTCTCTGGAAAACCACCAACAATGTGAACAATGATCAAGCAACGAAAAAGTGTACCTTCACCGGATGCATCATTAGCCACTTGTTGAGCATTGAGTTGATGATGGAATAAAGCTGGTTCGTAGGCAGCCTGTTGGACGACTGCCGTTGCCCGCAAAGGAAACTTCTGACGTAGAGCACATTGACGCTCTTCAGCTTCACGTACCGCACGTTTTACCATCTCCTGCTTCTGCTTACGTCGTGTTCGTGTCATGGTCATTATTGTTTGGCTCTGAACATTTTTCTCATATCTTCTAAGCCAGGAATAATC
>JAAVTS010001604.1:3957-40178 GCA_022845575.1 Baylisascaris ailuri
AAAAAAAAAAAAAAAAAAATTCGGTTCTCGGATTGCTTTACACCTCTAAAGACGATGACGTGTATTACAATGATTTGACATGTTAGAACGTAATATTCTCAACTGCATTCGGCTACAACAAAAATTCTTCCTTTATCAAATGTGTTCGGCCAGTAAAAAAATCGATATTTTTATAATCGCGCATCCTCATCGGTTGGTTTTCGTTCAGTTGGTTCCAAAGCTAATATATGTTTTCGAGTGATAAAAAAATTAGAAAAGAGCTCCGTTATGGAAGATCAGCAATCCAATGTCAGCATCAATGAACTAATGACTTTTTTGAAAAGCGCTTATGAGAACCTGACGCAGTATTCTTTGTATGAACAACAAATAACATTAAAAATTTATGCGTTTAAATTGAGTACTGCTTCATTATGGGACTATTTCTTGTTTGATTTGTATAAGGTGAAATTCTAATGAAAAGAAATTTTCCGTCAATATGATTTGACAGGTAGGGTTACAAAGAATATCAGGCAAACAATTAGAATGCATCCTATTTTTTTAATATAAGAATTTTCGATAATCACTGTCGAGAATTTGCACTTGCAAGCAGCATAAAAACACATAAAACACTGTGAATGACTGTATGAGCGATTCAATAGGTCAACATGGTTTCCACCTACAAAATCTCTTGTGTTGTACTTATGCATTATATACACTTCATCCGCTTGCATAACAACAGTCTCCTGTACGGTGGGCAAGTTTTTATTTGTGCCCAAAGGCAAAAATCTTGCAATCTCAAGATCTCATTGGATTGCATTTAGAGGAAAAAACGCATTGTCGCGTGAATTCGCGAAGGACACAATAAAATTCCAGCGAAAAAGCTAAGAAGATTTCGCTGGAGATATGATGGGAATGGAAACAGAATCCCCACATTGTTGTGAGAGGATTCTACGTCTCCTCCCCTTGTTGTCGTTCCAGATAACTGTATTTAATTATTCATCTCATGGCTATGATTCCATTCCTTTGTTCCCTTGTCCTTTGTCTTCGCCTCGCCATTGCCTTGCCTCTGTCTTTGCCTTTGCCCTTACCTTTCCCTAGCGTGAAAAGGGCCCTCATTTATTTTCTGCCACATTTATTTGCGACATGCATCGAAGTTCTTAAGCATTATTATTGCATCAGTTTCTACGTACTATCATCTTTCGACAAGCTTTTTTCGTAATAAGTTCCCACCTGTTGGAGAATTGTTATGTTTTCACTAAAAAAAAAAAATGGCTCAAGCATAATAAATAAATTCACCTTTCCGGTGTTAACAAATAACGGTGACTCAATATAGAAGGAATGATATATAGTGTTTCTCTCTTATTTGATTTTTTGTTTCTCGATGAGTCGATAGTAGAGTCCTTTTCTCGCTAATAGCTGTGAATGATTGCCGAGTTCGGCAACTCGACCATCTTTGAGCACAACTATCATATCGGCATTTTGGATTGTCGATAGACGATGTGCAATCACAATACATGTACGACCTCGTCTCGCTTCATCCAATGCTTCTCGTACAATCTATAGTGAATNGCTTCTTGTACAATCTATAGTGAATTGATGGATATTTTACGTTGTAAACAATCGAGAAAAAAGCAAAAACAATTGAATCGGCAAACTATGTTGCAATCGCAAGTTGTAGGCTGCTGAACTGCGATTGAGTGGAATTCTGGAAATGAAATAAAATGCTGATGATGGGACTGATGACATTGAATAATTTACTCTGCATTAATATAGGTTAAAGAATTCGTCAACATGGCCGCTTGAGATATAAGCGTCTATCGCCAGAAACGTCAGGTTCTGATTGTGTTCAGTGAGAACAAGACACTTGGAAATTGCTTATGGAAAATCCTATCAAAATACTACGAGAATAATATAATGGAGCTGATATGCTGCAAGGGAATCAAATATTCGGAGGAAAAACGAAATAAAGGAAATGCAACGAAATAAGAGTGAAATTATTATGATTCCATCGATCAGAATCAGCGAAAAAATCTTTCCATTAAAAATTCATCAGGAATACAGTTTCTTCAATTCCGAGACAATTTTTTATCTTAAACTACTCTCACAGCTGCACACTCTTTTGCATTCAACTTTTTCAGAAGAATTCATTGCTCATAAACATGCAATACGTTGCTTTGCATAGGTCCTAGAAAGAAAAACATCTGTGGATATCATGCAAAAAAAAGAATTTTTGAGGAAAAAAAATCAACAAAATTCTCGCTTTCCTACCTGCATCAAGGAATGTAAAAATTGCCATAGCTTGCAGAAATTTAAGGGAAGATATCCTTCTCATTCCACGATAAGAACCTTTCTCAGCGCAGTGATAAAAATTCTTGGGAAGCTTCTGGAATTTTTCGCAGCAATACGGGAACGAAATTTTCAATCCAATAGCAGTTAGCCTAATTTCTGGATCCGATAGTGAAAAGTATCATGCATACTCCCTGTCTCAACCAGTTATGGCAGCAATTCGCTCAGTGAGGTTTTCATACTGAGATAACCCTATCCGTAATACTCGTTGGTGTCCCCCACAAAAAGTTTTTATTCCTATCGCAATAACACTTTCACCAGCTCTGCAGTTTCAGCTATCTAACAATATATCATGGATTGGAAGAATAGCTAGCACATATATTACCTTCTCGCTTTCGGTGTCTAGAGCACTGGTAGCTTCATCCAGAAGAAGAATTCTTGGATTCCTTATGATAGCTCTTGCAATTGCAATTCGCTGCCTTTGACCGCCCGATAGCTGTGTTCCTTTCGATCCGACGATGGTGTCGTAACCCTTAACGAAAAATACACAAAGCTCACCTCATGATCCTATTCGCAAATTTGACGTGAAAACCGTTCAAAAAGTCACCGGCATCATACAGCAATTTCAATGCAAAATTGTTGAGAACTATATCGCGAGCGCAGNATCGAGCGCAGATTCATTCATTAGAGTTTTGGCTAAATCGGCCGTATTACTTTTCAAAATGGTTTATTTTAGCATCAAACGTACATGCCCTTAAGATCGAGACTCAAGTGATGAAATCTACAAGAAACTTTTACTCTAGCAAGAAATTTATGTTTTTAAACTATTCTACGCTGTAATATCGAGTACCCACCACTTCAAAGAGAACAAAAAGTTTCCTACTCGTACTAGAATCGCAAAGATTAAATTGATGAAGTCCGGCGAAACATTATGCGATAACCGAAAACCCCAAAATGCTCGAGCGAAATTTTTGCAGAACCACAAAGAAGGCAGTTTTCATCTTAAGGTTAAAAAAAAAAAAAACTGAAAAAGTCATCTGTTGCAACTGATTGGTAATAAGTAAACAACTCTATTTAAATGAAAACTATTCGCCGGAAGATGCTAAGATAGTGAAAAAAATTGCCATGAAACGAAGGGCGCTTGAAAAAAAAATTGCTGAAATTTAGAATCAACAGCAGAGATTTTCAAATTTTAAACAACTGAACGCAAGTTGATAGTTTTGCAAGCAAAAACCGGGAATCTAACAAACACGTGATGCTTAAACGATCACCTCAGGTAAAGCGACGATAAAGCTGTGGATATTTGCTAGTTTTGCGGCTTGTTCAATATCGTGCTGTGTGGCATCATCTATACCGTAGGCGATGTTCTCACGAATAGACGTATTGAATAGTGTTGGTTCTTGACCCACTAACGCTATATGTGAACGAATATGACGCACGTTGAAATGACGAATGTCACGTCCATCGATCAACTTGAAAATAAATAAAATTTTGAGTATTTTTATTGGTAATATTCTCATCCTTCTGATATCCACTCAAATAGAACCTCGGAAAATTTAAGAAACACTGATACTTTAGATCTAATGTGGCTCAGAGGCTTTAATTTATCCAATATGGCGTTGAGAGATTTAAATGGCGGCATGAGGTTATATAGAAATAGATTTTTCTTTTTAGTGCTTCACCTCTGCAGAAGTGTGTTGAAGTTGTTACTGTATATACAGAAGACGTAAGTAGCTTACACTGTATTAGTGATATTCTTGTGTATGAGGAGAAAACGGCAAAATAGTCAAGATATGCATTCACTATCGGCTATTGTTAGTTGTTGTTCCCGATCTCTGCGCTGATCAAGTTTTTGTAGGCAGAGGCACATCAAGACCATCTAGCACTGATTTGGAGAAGAGGATGTAGAATGAGCAATCGAATTCTTATATATCCCATTGATCACTGAGCTCTATCGCAGATCCCATGTGAATCGGACCGTACTTCTCCATATTTTATTTTATTTTATTTTTTTTTTTGCAAATTGGAGGAATTGGAAAGGAACAATTCTTCCCTCCCATTTCTTCAATGGGAGGATTGCTCAAGATGGGAGATCCGTTTTGGAAGTTTTTAACCAACATAGTCTGATAGCTTTTGATCACTCAGAAACGACTAAACATTCAAAAAAAAAAAAAAATGCAAAACGTACAACGGCTCCATCGATGACATCATAGAAACGCTCAAGTAGTTGTATTACTGTACTTTTTCCACAACCGCTCGGACCAACTAATGCAACTGTTCGACCGAACGCTGCCGAGATTGTGAGCTGATTCAGAATGGGACATTGTTGTCGATTCGGATATGCGAAATAAACGTCTCGTAAACCAACGTCACCTCTTATTGGCTGAAATTCGAACTAAAATAAGAATATATTCGAAATGAGATAAAAAAATATATGCAAAATTATATCTGACTTGAAAAAATGAAATGTTGCTTGGTGTCCAACTTCTTTGCTAACGTTTTGTGGAGTTGTGGAATAATCGACTGAAATGATAAGTCAAATCCACCCTGTTCTGAGTGCAAAGGTGAAATGCGAGAGGTCAGAAATAACTTGAGCGATAACATTACAGCTGAGCAATAATAAACTCGTTTCGATAGCATATCTGCTTAATATATAATAGTCACAAAAAAAACGCCTTTAAGCTTATAGCAAAAACAGTTCCACCACAGGCACTTTTCGACCACCAGGAACGGATTGTCCCTAATCGGATTCTGATCTTGGGACTTCCGGCTCTCCGCATGGATGCTGTACCACTGAGCTACTCCGCTTGTAGTTTCCTAGCCTTTTTAGTTTCACAAATGAATATTTTCAACAACACATTTTTAGGTGTGATACTTGCAATAGGTTAAATTATATACGTTAAAAATGAGAAAAAAAGTGCAAACCTGACGTAGACCCGCCTCAGACAGGTTATCAATTTTTGGTGTTCGATTCATCATATGAAACATTAATCCAGCTGAAAGACGTGCTCGAATATATTCTGGGAAATAAGATGCAGCTGCCAATACAGTTACCGATGCCATATTAAGCGCTTCGATAACTCTGCAATGTGCTTATATAAAGTAATATTGCATAAATTTATTTGCAAAATTATTGTGATTCAAATATGTTTGTGATGCAAATTGAGCGACTAAAACTTAATGATCTAAAGTTTGTTGATATGTTTAAAAGTGAACAAGTTGGTAAAAGTTTTATAGAGATTGTGATTGATTCATAGGCTAGAACTGCTTTGATTGATGAACATTTCTGCATTTAAGCATCTTAATTGCAGGTTCACCTGCCGCATCGCTCATCAGGTAAATAAATATTCCACACTTATGTGATTATGACACTTTCTCCAATACACTATCAACAATATATAAGTTGTTGCATTCCACATTCACTTATAGATCTGAACAAAAAGGAATTTCAAATCTTATTCCGGTGTTTTATTGAAACATAAAAAACTTAGCCAATTAAAATAGGTTTTTGTAAAAATGACCTCAACACTTGAATCAAGATTTTGAACATCGAAAAAAGTCCTGACCAAAAGAATAATAAAAATCGGAAGTGACAGCGAACTCTTTAAGAAATGCGCAATGAAATCGACAATTTATGAATTATTGTGGATGAATGCATATTAACGCACAACAAAACAAATCATAAATACACACTAAATCAACTCATGTAAACGAGTAAACAACAATAAATTTAAGCAAATTGCTCGCGCAGTTGAATTTTTCTTTTTGGCATCCGTTTTGCAATTTTTCTACAAAAATTTATCCAGCAAACCAAAAGAAGGTTTAAAAAAATATATTGATCGTCCTAACGTGCAATTCAATGATCGAAAAAATCACGACCTTCTAAGGAAGAGACCTGGGACTGAAGAAAGAGGTTGGGAAGGGACAGGTTAAGAAAAGGGGAAAGATAGAGGAACTTTCATCGGATCTTTATTTGAGAATATCTCATAATTGCATTACTGAAAAACGACGAAAGGTTGTGTCCATCCGTTCACAACTAGCCAAAGACCGAATGAATATGCGACAGCAAAATTGAACATCATGAAGCTGCTTGACATTGCGTATGCTAGCGATTGCCACAATCCTACAAAATCAACATTTGAATTTCGCTATTCTGTTGCACCATTAACTTAGACGAAAATCAAGACACTTATGGAAATGAAATCGGTAAATACTCATTTTTCGTCCTCAGAAAGTACTAGGATCCATTGTGGAGTAACAGTTTATACAAATATCGTGTAGGTGAAGAACCGTATATCTAATCGCATAGGTGAAGAAGCGTATATCTGATCGCGGAGAACATTGTATAATTCACTTCACAATGCTCAAATTACTTTAATCCATAGACATTTGTCTTGATTCGATTATCGAAGATTGCCAAAAAATACATCGCAATAAAAAATTTTCTCGAAGTTTGTGGTTATCCATCAAATTATAGCCCAATTGAGCAGGTGTGATAGAGGGAAGATGAGTAGTGAGAATAAAGGATATAACTGTTCCAATAACACGAATGAGTGATTTGCTGAGAGGAGAAAATATTCTCCAGACTGGTCATGGAAAAGATAAATTCGTAGGAGTGACATGGAGGTTGAAGGAATGAATGCAAGGAGTTGAAGGAGTTAAGGAGCAAGGCGAGGGTGGGAAGGAGTGGGGAAATTGAGAGAGTGATTGTAGCCTTGCAAATTGCAGATTGCAGATTGCAGATTGCAGACTGTGGGGGAGGACGCAGAGATTGCAGCTTTATACTAGATTAATAAATAAAAATACATAGTGATACTCGAATAATCCATTATGCCCTCACTTAACTAATAATCAACGATTTAAAATATAATAAGCTAACCTCTCGTTATCGCCCGTTTATGAGGTTCTTTACAAGCGGCACAAAATGCATTATAAACATAGCGTTGTCTAGTCAACGATTGCACAGTTCGTACATTCTCAATCGATTCGGTCGCCAACTGCAAACTTATAAAATAAATGAGTAAATTGCATATAGCAGAGCTATTCAAATCGTTGCAATAATCTCTCGAAAATGCCTTCATGCCCAGACGTTTTTCAAGGACATCTTTTGCGTGTGTAGAATAGGTGAAATATTAAAAGCAAACTATTTACTAAAAAATTTCGTTCTGTTTATTCCCTTATATTTCCCTCTCACATGGATCACGCTTTGAATGACGTCCTATATTCAGTCCTGAATGGTCTCTCATATTCACGTAATAAAGTTCCGCTTAATATAATTTTTTAATCGGAAGTCGTCATAATAGCAATCAAAGATTCGGTGGTTAAAATCACCACAGTATAAGAATGTAGTAAGTGAAGAATGCATTGTTTTCTTCTAGCCACAAGTATTGGTCTCTATTAATAATTAACTGCAACAGATTAAAGCCTCTGGAAGCTTTATTAACACCATAAAATTGAAATGAGTTACCCGAGATGCCTCGGTGGCAACCTCGATGTCTTTTTGTCCACGAAATTTGAGATATTGCGTAACGGCACTTTGTAAAATCACAAGAACAATACACGTGGCGACACCTATTGGGGCCATATTCCAGCCGAAATAAAATGCGACTCCAACGCCCGCTACTAGTGAGACAACTCCTTGAAGTACCTCCGCAAGTCGCTGGTCAATCGCCTGAAACAATAATTAGTAATGATCCAGCAAGCATAGCACCAACTGGAGACAGGATATAACAGTCTCGCTCCTTTACCCTCTTTTCTTTCATGAGGGATCCTTTCCCTCTCTCTGCATTAAATTCATCATCTTCTCTCTAGACCGACTCGATATCGACGTTCCTCCTAATGGATGTGAATCTAATGGTCGGTCTCATCACTTCTATATACTGTACGCGTAATTTCAATATATACGCAAAATCTCGCCATAGAAAAACCTCTTAGTGATTTTCTGTTTTAGTGCTTCACCTGTCCGAGCTGCATTTGTGCAATTTAATTTTTAATCATTTCGACTTTAGTAGGCGAAATAAGCAATGATAACCGACTAATCGATTTTCAGGCTTTGTAGAATGAAATTAGGCTTTGCCTATTTTCGATTTTTTATTTGGCAACCGACTGCTGTCTTTACTCGACTGCTTCCAGTCGGCAAGCGACAATATTTTTTAAAGCCTGGTACACATAAAACTTCGTCAAAAACCTATAGCTTACTTCAACGATGCGTAGGGCGAGGGGTTGTGATGAAGGAATGAGTCTCACGTTCTTGTTTACCCTCCCTGACATCGTTCCCGGTCTCGTCATAACATAATGAAAGATAATGGCACCAAAATATTCCAAAGCAATTATCTTACTGCTTTCACGTTTTGTGCATCAGTAGCTAGTCGATCAGTGAGTTTTCCAACCGAATGAAGTGAACTGTCGAAGAACGCTCCATCTTGTCTGAGAATATTCTAAAAATGGTGCGATTTCTACCGCAAAATTTTGAACAAAGCGCTTAAATATTATAACTGCATATAGATCGAAAAGAAAGTGAATGAATTGTAATAGAAAATCCAAATTTTCAATTGTCACGATACCTTATAAATGAAGAACTCAATTAATTGACTATTCAAAGATATGCTAAATTACAATTACGATTGAATAATTTTATTCAATTTATTTTTTTCATCTAATTTCATCGAATTTTCTCATGACAAATAGAATCAACTCATCTCGAAGAATGGCAAATGTGAAATGAGATTATTACGCACTGTGAAAACGGCAATGCGTAATCGCATCGACATCTTCTCTCCAGCCCACCCGAAAAGTGTACCGGATGCGAATGTTGAGAAGCCAGCTAAAATTCCAAGTGTGACGAACATGAGGGAATTGATTAGCGTATTGCTTGATATAACTGCCGCATCGCTTGATGATAATGCCTAAAAATTGTCTCATATTATGTCGTTAACAAATTATCTAAGTCTTCTATGCAACATAATTCGAATATATATGTCGTTTGTGTTTTTGTTTTTTTCAACACGATTTATTGCGTTACTGTGCGTTAACAGTTCAATGTGCATGCTCGCCTCAGCGTGTGCCTATAACTTTGCATATTAATCAGTCAGTTAGAAACAAATGCATAAATTCATCTTCNTGTGTGCCTATAAATTTGCATATTAATCAGTCAGAAACAAATGCATAAATTCATCTTCATACTTTATGTAAACTCATTTGATCGATCGCTAACTTATGCCTTCAAATTTGCATATTTTCTTAGAATTCACTTAACCAAATGCTTACTCAATTGCTAGCCAATCAGGATTACAAAATCTATGCATCTATCCGCTAAAGCAGACCTATGAACATGAACTCTAGCGCAGGTCATTTGCATATTTCGTTGAAGTTTGTTTACCTCATCAAGAGTATCTGAACATCCTGCTTGAACCTCTACTAATAACGATTACTTTCAATTTTTATTTGCCTAATTTTAAAGTATTTTTTCGACGAGTTACACGTTGATCAGTTCTGTAAATAAAGATTACATATTGAGTAAATGTTAATATATCACTTATGTGTTAGTGAAAGATGTTGATCACCTAAGTTGAATAAAAACTAAATACAACTTGATTCGATTAAATTATCGCTCACCAAAAATGTGCGTCCATAGACAATAGAAAATATCGGCCAAGAAAGTCCTCGAATAAGTGTGAAAACAAGGGCCAATCCTGCCGTTGGAAGCTCCTGAAAAAAAAATTTTTTTTAATACTTCCCAACACTTCATTTCAAACTTTTTAATTTTTGTTTAGCGCTATGATCCTACGATTCGAACGAAGAATATGGTTAATCATGTTAAGGCATACTTTTATGGTCTTTAAAAGTTTGGAAAAGCTCCTTCACAGGTCAAAATCACAATTTTGTAAAAAAGTGAATTGAAGGATTTTTTCCAATCTCGAAACATTCTTTCAGGAAGTTTCCGCGATTTGTACTTTTCCATAAGCTCCAACCGGACGATTCCTTGGCTCCATTCTACCGAGTCACCCCGAATAGTACTCTCATCGGGGTGAAAGCAGTGAAGCAAGTCCTAACCCTCCTCCTAAATAGGAACAGCGGTAAATCGAGTATTTAGCATACGATGGGTAGAAAACGAGCCTAAGCCTTTTCTCCACGCGATCTTACAACTTCTCCTAAGCGGAATTGGAACCGATATGAAGAGATTTACAACTTTTATTCTTAGTGAATGCTTTATTGATTCAAGTAAAGTAAAAATGTAACAGCTCTCACTCAAACAAAGGCTAAAATTCTTGCCTTACCGCCATGCGATGTTTAAGTCGGCATGAAAGCGGTCGAAGGGCATCACACCTTTGGAGATTTTGAGAGCATTACATTCCTACATAAATTTTTCCATTTCCCTGGAATGAAGCATGCCGATTTCCTTTAACAGAAGACATCTGTTGAATAGTGAATCTCTTGTCGAAATTTGATAGAATAGAAGAACCAGGCTGTCCATTTCAAATATGTGAGTGCATATTTCCTCTATTTTGTGTCTAAAGTTTTTCCTACTTTTGCTTGCTTTATATATATTTCTTTTCTTACATGAAAAGAAATTTTCAGAAAAGGCTGAAAAACTTACCTTTCTGGAAAATTTCAGTATCTGAAATAATGAAGCCTCCTTAGCGCCCTCGTCTTCAAGTTCGTCCCGTATCCTGAAATCACTCAAGCAAGATCTTTAATGTCACATCTGGGAACGTGTCACCACGCCATTATAGCGCTGCCTAGTACTACTCAAATGACCCACAAATTGCTGCCAGCTGCTTGTCGTCATTCTTCCACATTACAACATCCCACTGCGTCGCCAGATCATACTGTAGTTGTGGTTGTGCATTACATGCATTAAACATATGAGATTCAGGGACCTAAAGGGATGACAAACAATGGTAACGCATCGGCACCCGATAAAGTAGCCTTGTTATGACCGATGTTTGTATCTAACAACTTTTCTAGCCACGCGAAAACTCGTCAACGATCATTTACGAAACAAAAGCAGCAAGATACAAACCTTCAAAGTGGTGCTGAGATAATTGTCTATCTCTCCTCATAACCTATAAATTCAGGAATTTTATGCAAGTGTACGTGTGAAGCAAATCCATAACGCATTTCACTGCTACAGTTAACGCCTATCATCCCCTTGATTCATCCTCTTTTAAGATGCAATATTAACAATCATGGACCACACATAAACCGTCCAATATGATTAAAGCGAACAAGGTAGGAAGGTAACCCAGTGGGTAAAACCTCCCGTGAGGAATGTAAACAATCGGGATTGAAATTTCTATGCACTCATGATTATCGCTCTCTTTAACTCCAAAAACTGTATATTACATCGAAAGAAATTAAGCAATAAATACAAGTGGTAATCACCCTTCATTTTGTCGTTCTGTTTCGTTGTCGAACGATTTCACTGAGCTCATCGACTGACGCATTTTGTGGCTAAGCCGCTCTTTACGGCTCTCTGTGAGACTGTCATCGCTGGATGTTTGTTGTCGAATACCTCGATTGATCGCACCAATCGTAACATCTTAAATTAGCTGGATTTGGGGGAATCGAAGATTTCATTCCTACATAGTTTAAAGTTTTTTAAAAGTTTTTTAAATTTTCAAGTGAAGATTTTTAATTTCGGCTCTTATTTTTTTCACATTTCTAGAATAAGGGTATAAATGCCCACTTCTGTGATAAAGTTGGGAAGAAAATACTAAAAACACTTTTGAAATAAACTTGCGGGTCGTATTCTCATAGTTTAAAGCGCGCCAAATTTGATGAGTGCTTAATCTCAACTTCCTCTGAAAACCAATTCTGAGAAATGGCACAATCAATTTCCACTAAATTTTATTACTTTTTGATAGTCTTTACTATCGTTGTATCTATATGATTGCCCAAAATATAAAGGGTGTCATTTAAACATAGAATTGGTGTCGTGTAAACAATGAGCAAGAATACCTACATTTTCAACGTATCGTAGTCGATTCATGTAGAGCCGAATCGATGAAGAAGACCACCAATTAGCAATCATTCAAATTTTGAAATATTTCAAGTTTTAGGCGAAAATGACGATTACTGTTGCGATGACTGTTAAAAATCATTCTTGCATTCTCAAAACTACTTGAAGCAACAATTAGAGATAAAAATTGCTATAAACCCTCTTCAATGGTCCTTTTTCAAGTTCTCTGGAGATATAAGGCATTAAATATCCATGTCCAACAAATATATAAGCTCTTATAGGGCGTTTTTTGTTGGCTACCATATTCCAGGTACCGCATCGCTAAGGAATACAGTATAATGGCATATTTTTTACATAACCATAATGGTTGCTACAGGCTCTGCTATAGATGACTTTATTTGANCATATTTTTTACATAACCATATGGTTGCTACATGCTCTGCTATAGATGACTTTATTTGACATCACTCACCCTCTTCCAAGAATTCTTGCTTTCCTTCTCCAATTTCCTGTGCCTGGACTAGCTGTCGATAAAGACCGTCAGTTTCCATCAACTCTTCATGGGTACCAACTTCGGCTATTTCACCTCCATCAAGAACGATGATCTTATCTGCGTTCCTAATGGTTGATAAACGATGCGCAATCGTTAATGTTGTACGACCCTCACGAGCCTGAAATCATACTGAAATGCTCTCAAATCAGCGATCACTATTACATTTCCGCTATACAATACTCTCCCAAGCTCCTACTATAATAACGGCAACATCATAGCCTGAACGTGCTAAGACGACGATGCATTAATCACATGTCAAATTTTTGCTACTTCATAAAAATTAAAAGCTCGTCGGTTTTTTATCGCAATCTGCTCTATTTTAAAGAAAATCCAACCAGACTTATCTCACTTCGCTCACATCTTCACCTAAATGTATTTATCATTAACCCGTAGAATTTTTTGTCTACCTGATACGTTCACAACCTTATTTCATCTGAATGTTTTCAAGAAAGGTTCCATAGGTTGGGAGAGAAAGGCGAGGAAAAGGTAAAGTATTCCAAACGTGCTAATGCGATATTTACATTACAAGCTTTTTTGGTTTGCATTCAACCAGTCGACTTGTAAATTTCCATTTCTCTAAATTATGAAGAGCAAAAATTATGAAAGTGCAAAAAAAAAAATTTACTTATGATCCCACCTAACCTTATAAAAGAGTTGAAACTGCCAAAACGCTATAACCTACCTTTCCGTTCACAAAGCGTATAGCCCAAATCTAGGTGCAATTCGTTTTGTGGACAATTTCATCGAGAAATTAATTGCAGGAATGAAACAATTGGGTCATTATTTATTATCTAATTAAATGGTGAAAATTGCTATTAAAGATAACAAGAATTAAACAAGAGGGAAGAGGTAATGAAAATTGGCAAGAGCGTGATCAGAGTGAAATAATTAAACGAAACGATGAAGCGCTAAGATCGGACAAAAACTATTCATAAATATTTCAATAAGATTTCTTAGACAACATTAATTTATCAATATGCAAGCATCTCATTGAGTATTACTCAAATGAAGGCTGAGAAACCAATAAAACTGAGGATAGTTACTTGATCAAGAGCCTTTTGAACGATGATTTCGCTTTCTGCATCTAACGCACTTGTTGCCTCATCGAGTAATAGAATTTTTGGATTGCGTACCAGTGCTCGAGCTATCGCTATTCTTTGTTTCTGACCACCGGACAACTGAATTCCGCCAACTCCAATCATTGTCTTGTAGCCCTTCAAAATCAGAAAACAATTTAATTCTGACATTGTCCTCACAGATCGACTTCAATTTACGGAGACCGATTGGCTAAGACTCCTCATTTTAGGGGGCTCCATTCACTGGGAATATTTTCGAATCTTATGCAGGCTGATTCATACTGCCGTGTATTGGCTTCTTTCTAGACCTGAGACAGGTGAGAAACTGAACTCCAGTCTCGTCATGAATAACAATCATGTTTCCCGATGATTCGACCGGGTGAGTTGTCCCTTAAGGCCATAAAAAGTGCTATACGAAAACGATATTCTATGAGGATCAAAACAATTTTAAACATTAGTGATGCCAAACCGTTGCACCGCAGTTTTTCTCACTCCGAAGATTTCATTGGAATTATAAAACAACGAGCGGAAAAGTGATATTAGTCGTTCAACCTTGAAGCTTAGTAATAACGCCCTGATGAGCGCAAAAATATCTGTCACCTAATGCAACTAATTGCTTTTATTTATAACGAACAACTACTGCATTAGAAAATTTTTTGAATTTTTCTTTCGAAAATTGCTATGAAATTTCTCACCTGTCGTATATTTTCAACATAATCATTTATGGCAGTGCTGTACTTTTGTGAGAACGGAAGTTTTGTAAAGCAATTACTAAATTTCAGTTAAATATACCTCATAATACTATAAAGTAATAACTTCCGTCCAAAGCTATTTGCGAAAACAATTCTATAAACGACTATAGAAGGAGTTTGCAACATACCCGGGGAAATTTTGTGATGAATTCATGTGCATTAGCCATGATACATGCTTGAATCATTTCGTGCTCAGTGAGCAGTTCATTACCCATTCGGAGGTTTTCCTCGATTGTCGCAGCAAAGAGGACTGGCTCCTGAGACACGACCCCAACCGTATTGCGAAGCCATTCGATATTTAAGTCACGAATTGGCTCACCATCGATCATCAGCTATAAATCAAGTATAAAATGCTGTATGACTTGAGGCCATATACTTCATCTTTTCTATTGTCTCCTTTCTCGTTGTTAGGAAGACATTCATAAAGAGAAAACCTTTAAAAACTGATATGCTTAATTAAGAACTTTCACTATATAACAATGTGGTATTATGCTTTCCTATACTTGGGCTGTTACAATGTGGAAAAAAGAGAGCATATTTTCACGCTATTTTTCAGAACTCGTCGAAACAAAGTGTAGTGAAGTTATGCAAAGTCAATCAAAATGGAAAATGCAGCTGCATTCTCATTTTATAGAGTTATTTTATCATGCACCAATGAAATTTACAAAAATAGAATATAAGTGCAAAAAGTCGCGAGAAAGAACGAACCGTTCCGGCTTGCTGGTCGTAATATCTCAAAAGAAGGCCGACCACCGTCGACTTACCACATCCACTGTGACCCACAAGAGCAACCGTTTGTCCAGGTTCTGCCTAATAATATATGGTTTTAGAAACAAGTACCTCTAAACCTAAAATTTTCAAGCAAAGTTAGACAAAATTTTGAAAAAAGAGATGTAACAGAAGCCGTAGGCAAAATATAAGCATGACACATTGTAGATTGAAGCCATATGATTCAATTATGAGCATTTTCTCTATCCCCGGCACTTCTCTTCCTTTTCAGATTTGGCCGCACTTTTCAGGATTTAAAAGCGTAAGAAATTTAAGTGCATATTACACCTATAAGATTCTCAATTCATCCCAGGGCATCGCAAAAGACCGATCTTTCGTTTCGGTAGTCAGCTAAAAACCAATGAATGCATTCTTGTGCACATTTTATTACTTTTGTGCTAACTTAGAAAGTCGTTTGTCAGGTGAGTGAAAATGCAGAAGCGAATGTCATGCGAGTTTGAACGCTTCCTACTTTTTCTTTTCGTTTTTCCTATTTGCGTTCTAAACGTATGCTATATTTTCTTCTCAGTATCTTCTACTCGATTTTCATGCAATACGTTCCTTGTTGCTTTGCGACTCTGGAAATTTGGTCAACAAAAACTTAATGTTAGCGTCGTGTCACACTAATTGCTCTCAAATGCCTTACACTTTTTAAAATTTTTATAGCATACTACGAATGGTATGCTCGACTAGATTCCAAGCATACCGTGAACAGAAATCTTTCTAATATCTGGACATACTTTTATTTGATATGGTAAACAAAGCATTTGCCAATTATGAATTCTGGCGCAATTCTTTTTTCTAGAAAATTTTCGTCGTCAAAGTCTTTCATCCGTTACGGCTCAAAAGGAAGATATTTTTCGGCGTAGTCTCTCAATTGTTCGGTTCAAAAAGAAAAATATAAGTCGGTGCTAAATTACACTAGCAATCTGTTTTGACCACCATATATTCAAATAATCCCTTTAAAAGGGGAATAACTTTCAAGCAGGATTTCCTAAAAATAGGAAGAAGAGTAAAACAAGGTCTTCTCTTGTACAAGAACAGACCAACGATTTAAGCCGGCATTTAGTAGTAGCTATTAATGAATACCTTAAAGGTGATTCCTTTGAGAATCTTCACTTCCGGTCGTGATGGATAGCGGAAGTGAATGTTGCAGAATTCGACAAGTCCATCTACTTTCGGAGGACATAACCCCTCACGACTCATACAATCGATTTCCGGCTCCTGAACAATCTTGCAACATTTATAGATAGAGTGTAACATTGAGAGTGACACTGGAGTTAAATTCTCGTTATTTGTTGATAAAATCTGTCACTTATAAATAGGCAGGTGAAGCGATTTGACGTTTTAACCCTTCAGCGCTCAGGTCGCTTTTTTGTTGAGCTCTTAATATTTGAAAATTTGTTCGTGGAGCATTTATAAACGAGGAAATGACTAAATGGCAATAAAATGATTTCGATGGAAACTTCCGCTACTTGATTTTCGACTCAATTCGATTTCGAGTATACCAATGGACAGAAATCTTTCCAATATGCGGATCTACTTTTATTTTTCATAGGTGTTTTTAATTCATAATGTGCATTCATGTTAATGCAATGCAAATATATGCATATTTAATGCAATGCAAATATATGCATATGCTTACTCGGTCAATAATGCTGAGAATATCACCAGCGGCTAGTTTAGCTGAAATAACAACACCAATTTGTGGCAATGCTTGACCAAGACGTATAGCCCCTCCAAATACTGCCCAAAATACTGCGAATACGGTGCCCGGTGTCACCTCTCCACTCAACACTAAGGTCGTTCCATACCTTAAGGAGATCAATTTCGTAATATACAACATATTAATAAAAAACAAAGATATGAATATATTTAAATGATGAAAATATGGCGATGACTCCAATTGTAGATTTATATGAATCCAGAATAAAATGGACAGGAAATGAATTAGAAAGTTGAAGTAAAGAAAGAAGTATCTCGACGAATCATAGAAACAATAAAATCGAAAAATTTTATGATTGTTTCATTTTGTTTTCGAATATTCAGAATGTTTTTCAATAAAAGAACTTACCAAAAAACAAAACCCATCGAAGCGAACATAATGAAAAGAAAAGCACCGGTAAATATGCCAGTCACAAGTGCTTTTGTCATACCCATCTTACGAGCTTCCTTCAAGTGTTCGGTGTACCTGTAAAGACGAGTGCTATGGCCTAATAAAGGTGTTGAATGAGTTTCAAGAAAATTAAAGATAAAAAGATAGCCACGAGCACTGGTGGTCGATTTGATTTCCGTTGATAAAAGATTGGACCTCGGCAATTTTCCCAAATCCAACACGCTAAATATCATATCGAGCATATTGTGTAACAATAAAACATAGAGAATTGGGGCAGTATCCCCCAAGATATGTCAACTTGCCCAGAACTTATGCATAAAAGAACTTTGAATGGTACATCAAAATGTATCTAAACACAGATCATTAAACAGTATCTGGAACCAAACAGTGCTGCCTACACACATTACTAACTTTCGAAAAAACTAATTCGTTTTTTAGCATTAATGACCATTGACCACTTCATAATAATATCATCATTGATGATAAGCTGACTATCTATTGCTCAACAATAAACTGACCACCTGCCGCATTTTATAATAAAAGTCTTCAATTTACTGATTGAACTTTTGTATGCAAAATAATGATGATCACTGACCGAGTGACTTCACTGTATTGTGCGTTGAAAGAAATTACAGTTCGAATCCCAGAGATCACCTCATTGGCTATACCACCTGCCTTCTCATGGGCGAACAATTCTCTGCGAGACGTTATCGTTAATGCCTATTTAAATAGCGAATTAAATTAATAATTCTTCTTATGATATCGGTAAGAGTAATAATATAAAATTCCTCACGACTTATTTGTCAATTATAAGGTTTTCTATTAAAAGTTCGAATGGATATGCAATGATTCCAAGAATGCGCAAAATTGGTCGAAAATAATGATAGAAAATTAAAAATTTTTCAAACCTAGATATATGCAGAAATAAGAAGACAATAGTTACAATTTTATTCCTCCATCCTCGACGAGTTTAATTCGTTTCAGAAAATAGCAAAACTTTTATCGGAAAGTGCTAAGGGCTATCCATTGCAAATCTCATCATGGAATAATTATACGATGTGAGGAGCATTTCGATTAACGGAAGCTGAATTTTAAAAAATTTTGCAAAATTCACAAACTTTTATGTCATTATTCGGTTCGTCTTAACGTAGAAGAATTTTCATACTTCAGGAAGAAAGCCTTCTCTCAATGCTATCAACCATAAATAGATAGCATTTGCAAGAGCTTCTAGAAAGATGCCGATTTTCAGTTATTCTGCGTTTTCTCGGGTTTCAGAAATCAGAATTATATCGACAACAGAGTCTTATAAATTCAGTAAATTATCAACAAATATAAGAAAAATCACTTACTCTGGCTGATCCGTACAATGAAATCATCACAAAAGGCACAATAGCCAGCATCACTAACGTTATTTTCCAACTGAAATCAATGAGAAACAACCGTATTGAAGGCATTTCTTCGAATACTTCACTATTGTGAAGCGGTCACTTAAATAGCATATAAGCCTAAGCCTAAAAGCAACTATCTGCCGAAGTTTATTTCTTTAAATATCTCATTCTCTATTTAGGTAGTACCTTTGAACTCCAAGAATTGAATTCACCATCTTTACGAATATATTTCCCAGTTTATTGATAACAGCCCTGTTATGTGCGCTCATAAGTGTGCATCTACTAGAACATTACTCAAGCCGTTCGCGGTGTAAGCGTTAAATTTTCTAATGCTTTTATCTTCAAGAAACACTCTGAAGTCGACGATGAAATACAGTGAAATCATTAGGTGAACACTTAGCCGATCACTTTAAATCCGCTTAACATAACTGTTCTCGAACAAATATAGAACACTCAATCGTAATGTGCACTAATGCCGTATGATAGCTCAAAAAGTCATCTATACTCAGCACATAGGTGTGCTAACCCATAAGAATCAATCATATAAAAGGAGACTGGAAGAACTAAAGTTAAACGTAATAAAAACAACATATAGTGACATTGGAAGACAGGATATAGCCTGTTGAATTGATAAGTGCGTTCTTACCTATATGACAATCCAACGAGAACGCCGGAAATAAAAGCAGCAACTGCTTGCAGAAGAGTACCACATTTATCGCCCATACCGTCTTTCATTCGATCAATTCCACTATAAATAATTACTCGACATATTCTTACAGTTGGTCAATTTATACGGTTGAATTAAAGATGAATATAAAAATATTTTAATATTTAAATTCCCATAGGTTTCTATAAGAATAATAAAAATTTCATCGATCATCGAATGTACCGATTCCAACTACTTCATACCAGAAACGTTTCAAAATTCGATCAGAGATAGTGTGTATGAATGAGAATGAATGAGGGAATCTATTCAATGCAAACATTCGAATAAAATATCACTGTGGCTGACTGATTGTGGATAGTTGTGCAAGCAGAATCGCTAAAGAAAACGATTCTCATCATTGATAAGGATTTCTATATAAAAAAAGTAAAGATTTTTTGAAATTTTATCAAGATTTTCCAACATGATGTAATATATGCGTTGGCTACAAAAAAAGATGCGAAATTATTTCCACGAAAGGCTAAAAGTTATCAGTTAAACAACTACAAAAACGACATACTGTCCTAATAAGGCATATTTACATGCTCTCTTGTTTGCTAATAGCTTTAGGTCAATATCTGTCATTGTATTAGCCAGATCTTCCATTGTTGGGAATATGGAAGAGGAATACAAGAGGCATGGGACAGTAAGCTATATCTCAACCCTCCTTCCATTTAGTTTCCCTAGGTTGATTATCACCACAACCATCATCGTTGTAAATGGAGGAATACATAATACTCTTTTCTGGATGCAATTCGAAAACTTACGAAGACATTTTGGTGGTGAGAACACCAGTTTCGTTATTGTCAAACCAAGCGATTTCTTGTTTTAATACAGCCGCAAAGTATCGTTTGCGTATCTCGTGAATTTGTCTCTCACATACTGTAAAGAGACAACCCATCTAAAAATTCGAAAAATCCATAGCATATTTTTTATGAGAGCAAAAAAAAAAGACTTTTCAGAATATTTTTGTTCATAAATTATCGATTTACTTCGATAGATAATCACTGCATTATGCGACGCAATTTAAAAGAGTCCTTGCAACTGAGTGGTTTATACACTCTTCTATAAGTAATCGAATTATGCCTATTATTAGGCAATATGATCTTCTTTGTTTTACAGTTATTTTACGGCTAATACTTTCATTAATCTCTAAATCAAAATTTTATTAGATAGTTAATTAGGAATTTTCGTCGCAGAAGAAACTCAAGTTCACGCTTAAATACCTAATACTCCACGATATCCGAAGATGAATTTGCGGTCATTTCGAAATAGCAAAATTAACGCAATTTTTTTAATAAATAGATTTAAATAAAAATGGCCACTAGATAAGCATTGTTTAGTGAAGCACACAGCGTGCTCTATCGCAAAAAAAAAAAGTTTATTTTAAACAAAAGAGCAAACATAATGCACCAGAAAGAACGTATTCTGAAGAGGCTCCATCAAAAATGAACAAGCAAATTTATGTTGTCGCAGAAATGATGCTATAATCCTCGTCCGGCAGAAAAGCTCAGATATTGATGACTTATCTTAGTTTCCAATTTCGCATCAATTTCAACCGGATTTCTTGTCTGGATAACCCGGATAGAGTTTTTTCTCTTTTTTTTTTTAAATATGAAAGATGATAGGATAGACTAAAAGGAATTTGCACTGCCAAAGAGTAAATATATAGTCACATATAACAGGCTTAAAACCAGAGTTTGCTTCTAAGTTTAATCATTACACAAATTTTTATGTGAAATTGCAATCGCTACAAAACATCTTCTTACCCATCGTATGTCGGAGAGCTGAGTTACGTCGAAGATAACAGCTGAAGGAAAGAGGTAGCATTCTCATTCAACCTCTTCACTAAATTATCCCATCGTTAAACCCTCCTTTCCCACCAAAAAAAAACGAAAAAAAAGAATTTTACTAACCGCAATATTACTTATAAGAAACATTGCAAAACCAAGCCAAGCATATAGCCGAACATTGTGTAATACAGCATCAGAGTACCAATCCAAATCAAGAGTACCATTTTCGTAATCTGCCTGGCCTTTTATAAGTGCATCCGTCATTCCCTTTAATAAATAATTTCATATGCAAGCTAACAAATTTTCAAATGAGATTTACATGAAGAAATAAAACGCTTAAGATAATACGATATTTGAAACTTTCGGGAATGAAGTAAAGCCTTTCAAAGAGGTGGCAAAGTTCTTCTAACTTCTAACTTCAATGAGCCAAACATGAAGAGAAATTTACTAATTTCGATAATATAGTAGGAAGAATTGAAGTCGGTAACAGAGTATGGAGAAAGAAAGCTATAAACTTTTCGCTTTTGAATACATTTCGGTTAAGCACTGATGCACTAATAGCTCAACTTCAAGGGCTAGAGATAATATCTGCGCAATTACTTATATTTTTTGGCATCGATATAACAATGCTTTTCCCTCTCTATTCATCATCCCTCCCCCCCTCCCCACCTCCCCCCACACTACCACAGCAGTAATTTCTCTAGACCAACGATAATCTTTACTTCACTCAAACATAGTGTCAACTCACCTTAAAGAAGGTAGAATTCAATGGCATGATAGCACCATTGACAATTGATAGCACAACACCAACAATCAATAAAATATAGTCAACGTAGTTTGCATATCGTAGCTGCAAATAACAATTGTTTTATAAAAATTTTTTATTTATCGGAATTTCAACCAGTATGAGCATTCATCGGCTATATATTCTCAACTTACTAATTCGTTGGTTTCTTCGATAAACGATTTTTTAGAGAAAATTCATCAACCAATCTAAGCTTACGTTTTGAGTTTCTACACATCCTTAAACTATGTTTTTATAAATTTGCAGTAATAAAATGCATTATGACAGCATCATCATGTCTGTGTCTGTGCACATGTCTGTCAGTTAGTCTATTCGTCTGATTTTGACTCATAAGATTTGGTGAATTTATTCATATCATACACCATAATCTATACTATTTTTACTTTGATCGATCAAACTCGAGTTATAGGCACTTCCTAACACTCTTATTTGCAACCTGTCAAGTTTTAAAAACGAAAAAACAACGAATGAAAAAAACGATATATGAACGATCGGATTGCTAACTTTTTTGTTAACTTTTTTATAAATTGTTGGTTATTTATGGGAGCGGTCGGTTTTATCAGCGCAACTGTAAAAGCATATATACTGCTAGGCGATGGTGGCAAATTAGGCGAAAATTCATCAAAAATTTTAAATGAGACGAAAAATTTTGGTGAAATTTGAAAAGCACAGCAAATATCAACAAATTTCATTGAAATTTTGAAAAATGCGGTGACTTCTCAACGGTATTTATGAAGAGTTGAAATAATATAACTAATTCTCTCAAAATTCGAGAATTATTTAAACGATCGAATTTATTTAGAGATTGTTTGATAGTTTAGACGACGTGCTGAATTATGGAAAAAACTAGAAAATGTAGCAAAAATTTTGTAGCAAGTTTCGCTGGAAACTTAAAAAACACAATGATTTTTTTAAATAAACTTCACGAAAATTTTCAATAACTTCGTCAACAGTTCTTTAAAATTTTGAACGATGTGATATATACTGATGAAAGTTGCGAATTATGTGAAAGATTTATATTCGCAAAAGAAAATTCTATTTAATCGATTTATAAGAATGCGATTGCAAAAAAAAAAAAAAAAAAAAAAATTTCTACACTTTCAAGGTCTCATCATCGCTAGCACACTCATGCACTACCTATATGCATTAATTTCGGAAGATATCACCACAGTAATCGCGATACCATCATCTGGACTTTTTTTTGGAACGACAAATGTTACAACACCTAGAAAACGGAATTAAAGACGTGAATTATTTGCAAAAAAAAAAAAAAAAAAAATGTATTCCAGCAAAAAGTCATTCGATTTTAGCCGGAAAAGACATTTCCTATATGAGATTATGAAGCAGGCGTGGAAACACAGTCGAGAAAATTACTACATAAGTGGTATTAAATTAGAAAGGTGTCCTGAAAAATGAGATCACCATTTGCCGGATGGAAGCTGCTCGAACGGTCGTTTTGGATCCATCAGCCCACTTGACACCTTTTTTGAGCGTCATATCACCCTGCAGCTGCATTATTAAACATCAAATATCAAAACCATAGTGTATTGCGAGAAAGCCCTCTTGAACACGTTAAGCATGTGTTTTGGAGATATATAAAAAATACCAAAAAAAGATACCAAGAAAGCTGATATTATAAAAAATTATTAACATTTTTTTTTTCAAGCAAAACACTAGCCGGAATTATGTCCTATGTGATGAATCATCATTCTACAAATGTGACAAAAATTACCCACCAAAGTAGGCAGCTGATAATAGAAAACGGTAACATCCGCAAATGGAAATAATCCTTTTGATGTGTTGATGTATAAAAATGGATCATGAAGTTCGTAAAGCGAACGCTGTAAACGTTTCTAGCTGAACTGTTGTTGCCCAACTCACTCTCTATATTGCTGGAAGTATTTCTTTTCTCTTTATGATATCATACATAATATTCGTAATGCTTAATATTATGCTGAATTTCCCATCTTTCATAAAATATTCTTCATAAATGCTCAATATCCCTTTGCTTTATAATTCTGTAAGAAAAAAAATTCCAATATTGGACAGTGAAACGCAGCATCACAAGTGGGATTTTAAATTTAATTTGGCGTCTAACTCTAGAAAGCATTACTACAGCCGCAATATGGTAGCGCAATTTATAGCACGAATTTTCAAATTATAACACGTTTTTATGAATTTCGTCACCGTTAAGTTCAACTATAATATGCTATAGTGTAGTATGAACTATACTCGAGAACTTTGTTATAATTTTTAGCACATGCCAAATATTATTCACAAACCAATTTATTCGCATTTGAAAATATAATGTAGTTTGCATTAGAGTAATTGCGTGAAATAATCTACAAGCAAATGGGTCGCAAAAAAACACGATTACTGTATGAAAACAAGAAGACAGCAAGCTCTTAGCTGTGCATAAACCTCTTCCATTCCTCTCCCCCTCCACTCCACTGTTTTCACCTCGAAGATTATTCCATTCTGACAGAACACATACATCCTATACTATACTTTATCATTATCGATTTCAATGCATTAACTAATCGAAAAGCAATGATTGAAAGTTAGCTCGACCTTTAGACATGTATGAAAAAAACCGGATGTGGAGTGTATAAGAAAATTTCCTAATTGACCGGAATTTTTCAGAAATAAAGAAACCCTGAAAACAGTCTCAACCTACATATCTTATAATTGTACCATGAAATGTCTAAGGTAAAAAGGAGGCAATGGCGAGGGGAAGGCGATTGGGAGTGTGTCTCCCTAATCATTTTCTAAGTTTCTAAGGGAATCCAATCCAAATAGACAAATCAATCGAAAGCATTCAGTTATAACAACGAAACAAATAGTTGCAGTCGGAGCCGCAATAGCGAAAGATGAGCTTACTACACGGAGCATTACTCGTATTGTTTGTATGGTGATCCATTGTGCGTATTTGCATTCTAAATAAGTGAGCAGTAACAAACGTTATTGTTGAATTGAAAATTCATCATTTTATTGAACACACTATATCATTTGAAATGCTTCATTCGACGACTATACTTCGCTACTTTTATATGAATCAAATCTCATAGAAATAAACTAATTTTTTTATTAATTAAAAGGAATTAGTTACTGGAATATATCTCGTGATACATTTATATTAAGGACTATTAAAATATTTCATTCAATTCCTATTAGTATACTGAATATGAAGAAATTTATTAGTACTATTGCAAAACATCATTAACATAATTCGATACTATTATCATATTCGAATGCCATAGTTCTTTCCTTTTTTTTTGACAGAATAAATTTCTGCACAAACGATGAGTCGCTAAGAAAATTAGCGCCCCAATAAGACTTTGAAAGGAAAATAAATCGGTTGAATGCTAGGATATCCATGAATAATCAAAGGACCTTTTAGTAGCATTTTAATCATGTACAGTTATTATCAGTCATTATCAATGTTGATTGTGTGTTATCAATTAAAGGTGAATTGCTGGAAATATCCGATGTTTAAACGCTCCATTTAAATAGATATGGAAGAATTTAGATGCACTTTATGACCATCGCATGGCGAGTTTGATCTGTTTCTTTTGGTTGATGAGATCACGTCGGGACTTTCAACACCTCGTAGCGATATTCTCATATCATCTGCCAGTGACGTCATTAAAAACACAAACTACAATCGGTTTATACTTCGAGTAGTCTATGCAATGCGGCACATCATTCGGAATATTGAATTTTGTTGGAATCGCATAAAATTGATCACTTTTCTGCAAGTCAACCATTTCTTTAGGTCCCATCATCGAACTACCGTATTGGCTTTCCACTAGGTAAGCAGTGATGTTTCTTGATGAGACAAGAAAAAATTAAACTTGAAATTCAGCATAATTTTTAATTTAAACTTGAAAAATTCGTACCGAAAATTCAGCATAATGAAGCAAAATGAAGTTATACAGCATGATATCAGAGCTGCCCGTCTGGAAGCTCATTCTCATAATGAAAAAATAAATAAAAAAATCATGCGTAATTTTCTAAACACAACATAAAATCTGAACTCAGCATTCACTCTAACAATAGAAGCGGATTAACTTAGCAAGAAAATAAACCAGCAAACAATCTCTAAGAAATATTGATGAGCAAATTTGAAAATGTCGAGATGAATGAAAAAGAAATGATCCAATTTTATTCTACTCAAAACTTCTAAAGAATCATAGAGGATGATATAGCGGAGAAGGGTATTTGTTCGGTAAGTGAATTACGTGACGGAAATTGTGGTGCTGAAACAACAATTGGCAGAGACCGATCAGAGTTGAACAGTCAGACTCACAGACCCACCAAGTTGTGCTTTAGAGACATTGAAATCTTAATCACGATAATTTCGTCGATGAATAGAGATAAGCTTATCACTAAGTTTCTATCTCTACGTACAAGACGCATAAGTGTCTTCCACTATAGGAAGTTCGAAGTAAACGTAAATCGTGATGACATTGCTATCTTATGAGCCAATAGGATGAATATTAAGCCAAATATATTCTTGAGATTACAAAAATATGCAAGATTATACAAGAAGACTGCTTGAAGTGAGTGAATAAAGATAATGGCAAAGATTGCATTTGGACGTTATTTGTCTATTTTTTGAATGTCACCTATTCAACACTAACGAAGGGTTTAGCAAGAGAAAATACCTTATACTAGCAAAACAATTGAGATATATCTGAGTTTGAGAAATACAACTCAAACAAAACGTTTATCTTGCACCTAATCGGACAATAAGGTTATGATACGTTTTTTAAAATTAAAAACTATCACCAATTCCATTTGCAAAAAAAAAAAAAAAATCAGAAAAAGCAGAATTGTTTAATTTAATCGTTAAAATAGTTCTATCCAAATATGATCGATTTGTTTTAAAAATTAACTTCATAATAATCGTTGTATTTATATGCTAGCAAATATAAAAATCACTAAACCACAATACCATTGAAATATAATCTTAATCAATGAATGATTAAGCGAAAAAAAAATGTCAATTTAATATACGACATTAAAGTCGACGTTTAGAGTTCATTGCTTCACCTCTCGCGAACAATCGATATTTACATATCCGATAGAAGAGTAAACTGTCAAGCAACATTGTCTAGCCACAAACTATATTTTTATGATGACATTCTAATTTATATAAAAATGAAACAATTTTGCAATTAAATGAAACAAAGTTATTTTATAAAGATTTATAAAGCAGTTGGAAAAATTCATCACAACAAATCATAACACTGAGATCGTTAACACAAAGTCGAGCAAACTTTGCGACAATTTCCAGCTGAACAATGTAAACAAAACGAATGTTATATCTTGTTAAGACGTTGAGAAGCTTTCACCAATATTGCACACATCATTCTCAGAAAGTAAAACCACAACATTCTTAGAAATAAGAAATATAATAAGAAAGAAAGAAAACCACTTTTTGAAGCGCGTTATCACTCAACGAAAAAATAGCAACCTAAAAGAGGGTAACAAGAAACGAGCAATTCAATAAAAACTGATAAACGAGCACTTCAAACGCTGCGGGATGAATCAATACAAAAAATTAAGCACTAATGAACAGACTAATGGATCAAAATTAAAGTGCCAAATGCACGAAATTTTGACAGAAGAACTGAATACTGTAGCTTAAAGGACAATGAGCTCTCGAATATGGTCGTGATTTCAGAGCACTCTAACTTTCGCTAGGACATCATTCTCGAAGACGACAGTAATGATGATATTGCTGGCATAACTCATAGACAAATTGGCAGATGTGGTGACGAAATCAGTGAGGGCGTTCCACGAGGAGAAGACGACTTCAGATTAGCGAGGGAGAGCGTAACATGCGGCGAAGTTAGTCGTCATCACTGGTATAAATCAAATTTTTGTTTATGATGGATCAGTGGAAGATTAATAGATTTTCGAGGACTTAGAAACTTTCGTTCATACTTCCATCCGTGCATATGATGCATGATAAAAGAAAACGTCGGCAATTTCAGCTGTACCGCCTTACTCCTCCATTTGGAATGAATTTCGATCCATCCATTCACTTTGCACCGTTAATCGATCCATTCCTTCAACATCATCACCGGCTAAAAGACTGAGGCTGAACTCGAACATATCCTCTACTTCATTAATCTCCTAAAATTAGGGAGGATAGGACAGCAGAGTAAAATCATGGTCAGGCACAACGAAACTATTTGAAATTCGGAACATTTAAGGCTCAATTTTCTGTAATTCCAAATAAGTTGGGTTCATTGCCATGTTCGGCGTTTACTACAACGTCTAGAGAGAATGAACAAGGAATAGAATTTAGGGTTGATCTCCGTTTTTCTTATAATTTTCTTCTTGCGTTATCGTAAAGGAACCTTCTTTTATTCAAGACTAAAGGATTTGATACAAAAACATAAATTTATTGACATCAATAACAAACAAAACTTGTAACAGTAACTAATCATTCCCAACATAATTAGTGTGAAATAAAAATGTACGCATTTTTGTTATTTCCACATTAATAAAATAAATATAAAACGTTCACTTCAGATATATTTAACTCATCAATCCACCAATCTCATCTTCTTTTAATTACCTATACCCTTAAATATAGCCATTATGTGACATTCTAGGATTTGTTATCAACTAGGAAAGGCGATACCTGTACAGCTAATTGATTCACATGCTCACTGCTATGAAGTTCAATTCTGAATTCAGCTCAAGATTTTTGAATGGCGCCAGCAGCAGTGTAGCATGAGTGCGTGCTCATGCGAATGTTCCGCTGAAAGACAGTTAGTGTTAGTAGAAGGTGAATGAGTGGGGAATGGTTGATGGAAGCAATCCAAAAGACATTCGCATTAGCAATCTATATTTTCAATTAGACATCGTCTCACCTCTCTCCCTCACCCCCCCCCCNNGGGAGAAGAAGAATGGACTTTGAATTGCAACGAATTAGACTCATATTCCAATATTATAAGACAGCAAATTCAGTTTTAATTGCTCATTCAAATTGAGTGCAAAATTTATGAGAGATCAACCGACAGATGTATATGAATTGGTAGTAGATGAGAAAACAATGGAGGCAAACCTAAAGCATAAACAACAACACAGATTGACGTAAACATTGAAGAACAAATAACAGAATTGAAACAATGAAAAATGAAAAACAACTGAATGACTCTCCCACAAAGACAATTCAAGGATTCCTTCCAACAACGGAGCAAGTCAAAAACGTCGCCCCCAGTAGAACACTGCCTTCGAATTTAAACAATCATTCTACCTTCAGTATTATTGCCACATTAAAAAGAACACAGCACACTTGCCCAACTTTCACTCACTTCCCCTTACCCTACCTTCGTCTCCCAGGCGTCTCGGTATATGACTATGTCCAAAATACAAGAAGATCGCTCCTGCCTCTCCCCCCCCCCCCNTTCCTTTTTATTCGCTTTGTGCAGATCGAAAAACATGTTACTATTGATCTTTGCCACAATGATCTTCAATACCACCGTCTATATACAGTCCACATATGGTACTTTTCACAGCGTATCGATTTATTCAGTGATTTAATAAGAGAAAAGCCCATCACTAAATTTATAGACAAACTTATTGAAATCAGCGAAGTCTTCAGAAGCCATCGCCTGATTCATTCCTTGACATGAAGCACGTCCACCCACATGCACCGTCACGTTGTTATCCGATGTGTTGACAGCCGGACAATTGCTTAAAAATTTACATACCTGCAAATTAGCAATTTCTAATTATAATCAGTAGCTCTATCGACAAGTGTAAACATATTCCCTTCGCAAGAAAAGTTAATTTTTTCATCACACTACATTCGTCATTCATGAAATTGCAGTAAAAAGCAATATTCTCAATAAGTTTCACTCGTAATAAATCATCGATTTCATCGATTCAAATCAATTCAACTTTACAACATATCATAACCCAAATTAATCAATTGAAATAGCGCATTTCTACATTGAGAAAATTCTTTAAAAGTCTCTTTCAGAGATCCTATTCGTTATTTGGATGACACGATATATTCTCCAATGATTCAATTAGGAAATGGAACAATAAGCATTCATCAACATCCATAAGATATTCTCTCACATGAATTTTACAATGTTTTTTAGCTCATCTCATTTCGACGCAAATTTATATCGAAATTTGTCAAATGCCATAGCGATATTATAAGGCGTGAAGTGATTTATCTAACAGATGCGATAAACTCGAGAAAAAAAAAAAAAAAAAATCCATAGAACGCCTTTGACATTTAGCTATTTCAAAAAGTTAAAGCAATTTACACATGATGCTAACATATATTTGGATTGATGTCATTTTTCTATCATTTTCAACTTCACCATTCATCTGTTCTAATATTCAAAGAATCGATGAAAAACACCTCATAGCGCGTTCACATACAAAACCAACTTGTCATCTAAATTCTTAGTCGAAAGTTAATTCGCACTTATTTATAATAAGAAATAACTGGATTAGGGAATTTTTTGAAACTTTTAGGCGCAGCAAACGACGAGGAAGATGATCAATCAAAACGAAATTTAAGATGAGGGATTATATTCATCTCAGTTTAAACAAAAATGATCAAATACTGCCGCTTTTATAGTTTGCGAGGCTAAACTACCGGATGGACACGTGATATATGCATGCCCACGTACAGATAGAAAATTCTATAGTGCACTTTACCATCATCAAGAAAAAGGAAGCCGACGAGTCTATTGAAATATTTTGCTAAATGAGACGGTTGGTGCAGTGGCAAGTACCTCGATGGAAGCCGGCAATTAAAGGAGTTTGAATTCAACTTTAGTTCTTCTTCAACCAAACTTTTCGTCTCTTCTGGCTCAATTAAACTGCTGTCTATTCATGAAGGAATTAGAATTCAATCCACAAGCGGTTTCGTAAGTCAAAAACGGCGCACTTGACGCCTTCGGAAATTAAACTGTTCAAGAGAAAAGCACTTAATTCTCGAACCCCTCAGCAACTGATAAGCCATATCCTCCAAAACAATATCAAAAACTGCCCATTTCTGCGGCGGTAGACGGGTTCGCATCGAAAGCTTGTCAAATCCATCTTCATATTTTAAACTAACAGAATCAAATATATATCAATATTCAGTTACCATAATCAAATATTCCCTCAAAACGAGTGCAACCGTAATCAAGCAAACTTACCAATGACAGCATATGCGGCATAACTGGGCCATTATCGAATTCACAAACATATATCATCTCCTTACTGGCGTTCTTCACGATATGACTTGACTTCTACAATTACAACAATCTTTTATTCATCGATCGATCCCAAACATTAATACTGAGTCATGTCCTCTCTCATACCATAAAAACACCTATAACGTGAGTCCTTTCCTCTCTCCTTCCAACGTTCATAATGAATTAGCTTCATTTGCTCCGAAAGCTTCATGAAATTGCATAAAAAATTTATTATTTCGATGAGTGATTCGCTTTTGGATATTTAGAAAAACTTCATGACTCAAATCCCACTCACAATATTAAAGAAACCATTTCAAGGGAACGTCATATCACCAATCACATTTCAGCAACAAAATTCTTCATAGGATTTCATTGCTGAAATAAACGTTAGAAAGGAATATCTTCTCCACTCTTTATTATGACCCTATGATGCGTTATCCATACGGCTATTAACTCCCTCGCTGGTGCTTCCCAGCTCGTGTTATTGGTGGCTAAACCTGTTTTCACAGTACCCGATAAAATATGGTCATAGAAGACGGTAGCAATGAGATAATGCACAAGAAGAAGGATGAACTTTCTTGCGAGCTTTTTGAAAATTATCTGTATATTACAACGCATCAAACTGTAGGATAAAATAAAGAAGGCTTACATTGAGAGTACACAATGACGAATGTAAAAACGGTTTTGTAGAAAGTAATGTCGGCGGAAGACCTGCATGAGCACCGATAATTGGACGACATATTTTCGATGTGTTGACCAAATTGAAAAATGCCTGAGAAAAAAACCAAAATATGAATTTTAAAAAAATCTGTGAAAATCGCTTTATTCTCAAGGATTCAGCTTTTGCATCACAGATGTTCAACGATTTCAGTGAAAATCTTATCAATCAAAAGAACATCGTCAATGCTCCGCATCTGCAAAAACCTGGCGATTGAATTTCCACTCATCAATCCCACTAAGGCATTTCCAGAGAAAGACTATAAAGATTAAAATACACAAATTTCAACGAAAACAAAGACTATCTCTTTTTTCGGTACTTCAGTGGGAAATGTGAGGGGGAGGTGGGGGGGGGGGGGGGAAGGGCGGGAGGGGGAAGATGTCCCCAAAGTAGTTTTATATGCCGAATTAAACTGAAAAGTTCATGACAAACCTGTAATCCCCTCCCAGGTCAGTGACAATATCAGCAATCCTTGGTCCACGTTTCCATGTGAATCATACTTTGAGTGCCATATGTAATCCCCACCCGGATGTACTTCCACTTTGAAATGTTTCAAACACTAATGCATCAGAAAATAAAAGGTCTACGGCAATATAGTAGTGATGAAACTGAAACCTGAATACTGCTCGGTTCCGAAATAATAATAGTCGATTTGCCATTGTCGTCACCAAACGGCATACTGTTCGAAAAACTCCCACTGTCGCTACTTCCAGCAGATCGCATACTCATTGAACTCATCGATAAACTATAACATATAAATAAATAGGTTAAATAACCCTCAGGGAATGGAATGAGAGTATAGGGAGAAAGTGGTCAAGAGGAAGGACAATGAAACAAAGAATATTTTAACAGAAGTTCCCTATAGCCCCCTCCAACCACATTCACCATGCGGCCATGTTTGTGGGACAATCGTTAAGGATAAGGAGAGGGGGTGGGGAGTGGACTTTCAAGGGGTGAATTCTTCAAGAACATTTTCAAATTTAGATGTTTTCGTACTTGACGAACTTTCTTCGTGCTAAGATTTTAATATCCTATCGGCTGTTGCCAATATATCTACGAATTGTAAAAAATTGGCAACCCTCTAGAATTTTATGACTCAAATCTTCGACAGATTCAGACGCTTCAAACTCTGAAGAGACACAACATAAAAATGCACCTAATAAAGCAATCATTTTCACAACAATTCTTATTGTGATTAGGGATACCGTTGCATCACTGTTGTGTTGGGAGACATCGAAAGCCTTTGGTGCAAAAATTTGCATAAAAGATTATTAACGTCTCTTAACTAATCATCAAAAGGATACCCTTAACAGTTACTTACTGCTTCGTTAAACGACGTGTCGACGCAGGCGACATGCCAATATCCTTCAACCAGGCCATATTATCGGAATCGCCGGATCCATTCAACTTGTTTGGACTGAAAAAACTTTTAAAATTTTTTATGACAACGATGACAACGCTAATAATATAATTAAATTAATAATGAAAATCTAACACATAACACAAATATAATAACAGGTAAGAGGCCTCAAAAGAAAAGTGCTCGGCCCCAGTTTTAAAGGAACAGACGCGTAAGAATCTCATGAAAGTTGAGAAAGAGGAATAACCTTGCATAGATACGCCGCATCGAATCATGAAAAAATAGTGAAAAAAAAAGAATATAAAGATCATACAAGAAAATATTTGACCTCAGTTCAAAATCCAACTAAAAATCTCTTATTTTGCTATGAAGGCTAGCCGGAAACAAGGACCTTTATTTCTGTAAGTTTTTATTTTATTCCGACGCATATGCCTCCATCTTCTATGCGTTTACTGCATAATCCTGCGCGAAAAAGTTAAACTGCACGTCAAGAGAACTAATTCATTAAAGTGACCACCTCCCTCGACACAAGAACAAATGCAAATTCGATGTGTGGCAATCAAATGGTCGCAAGGTGCTAAGAATAACATATTCATGGCTGCCTTCACCGATTATGCCCTAGACATGAGACCGTTTATTGCAGCATTACTACGAACGAGAAGCGAGAATTGACCAAAGATGTGAATCCTGCAGCAAAAGTAGCCACAAAAAGGTCGAAACAGACGACGTTTACGCCATTAAATGATACTCTGTCAGTGGAGCCATGGTATGACCCAACACTGGTGACAAAAATAAACCAACAAATGCGCTCTTGATCTATTCACCGATAGCTCCAGCGTTTAAAACACTCCTCAAATTGAAGAGTGTTGGTCCAGTGGGAAGGGAAGTTATGAGATAAAAATTCAATTTTTAGAGGAAAAAAAGAAAGTTTGCTGATGGTATTATAACAATTTTAAAATCTAATGATCCCACAAAAACAAATCAAGAATCTTTTCATTTATCAATCTCGAGAAGATGGGTATTGAGGGTTTAGTTTTCACGCTTCAGCTTACTCGTTTCGTCTCTCTCACGCAACATCCACCAACCAAATTCCAAAATTGTTAACTTGATTTTCCCATTCTCATCGATATTTAAATTTTTGAAAATTTGCAAATTTACCTCTCTTCTTCATCCGTCTCTTTATTTATATCGGCAAAATCGAGTGGCGTTTGTTCTTTATTAGATTGTTTGTCCGATATCGTAAAAACTGGCTGGCATTCCGATCGATCATATGTATTCGTGTGTTCATTCAAATCTTGTCCAAACTCCGAAGCACTCTCCTTCGATGACCGCCGACTATCAGATTCTCGCGAGCGCATTGTATATGATATACCTTAAATTTGAATTGAACTCATTCTTCTAAAACGAATAAAAGTGAAGTGTAGAGGAATGTACATCATGGCCCCGAAAAATGAATTCAAAATCTACTGCATTAATCTCACCTATCAAAATTGTGTGGTCTCCCTACACGACCAACTCCTATAAACAGTCGAATTTATACAGTATTTGATGACAATTGAAAAAAAATGGAATTACTACGGGTAAAATAGTTTATAAATCGCCGAATACACTACTGTTAGAGGGAGTGCATACACTTACATTTTTCAATTGATAACACAGCTTTACCGATCGATAAAGAGCATTTTAGTTTCGATTCACTATCCACCATCAAAAGTAAAGATTCATACAAGGAATGAACCCGTCTAGGTAATTGCAAATCCTTTCATACTGATGATTCAAGGAAGCTAACCACATATATGACATTGGTGATTTTTCAATACGTCATAACTGGTGGTTTGGAGTAACAATGAGCATAAAACTTCATCAGTAAAATCAAACTTTTTAAATTTATATACCGCTTCAAGTCAATCTCCCTTCATTCAGCAACAAAGCCCCCCTCCCCCCCCACCCCAGATTTTTGTGCAAATAGCATCAATACTGCTTGCATCGAACTTTCACAATCTGATACGATCAGACGTGAGAAAGAGCTATGAACTTAACGGTCCCACTTTCTGTTTCAAACGTCACGGCGCCACCTATATTCTTCTACAGCCAACAACATAACTATCATTAAAATTATTTGCCCCTTACATCAATTCACCGACTTCAATGTAATGAAATGTTCATCAATCAATAAGTCATACAAGCCCAATTAAAAAATGAAAATCTTATAGGGGGAAAATTCGATAAAACAAAATAAGACACCTTCGGATCGTAGCTGTTCTCGGAATCCGAGAGTTGTTGGTGTGACAATCACTTGCAAACAATCGCCAGTAATCCGCCAACTTGAACATGTCGAATCATCATCAATTTCGTTTGATGTTTCACGAGGTGTCTTCATAAAGAGTGCCGTGAATGAGGAACAACAAAGATAGAACGAATCACGCGAACCCTTTCTCCATGAGTGGAATAACTGTTCAAATGCTTGCGTCCTATAATATCAAAATGAGATTCGCTAAGGAATGATTCTCATCGAAAACATCTTGCACAAAAATTTTGTGCTGCATAAGCAGTAAACGAACTGCATCTAAGAACGAAAGCATGTCAGCCGTCATTATGTACGCATGTACAAGTATGTACATCTACGATTGTAAATAAATAAATAAATAAATAATACATATTTGCGAATACATATGCCTGTAAGGAAATAAATAAATAAGTAGCATATATAAATATAAATATAAATGTATATATATATAT
>JAAVTS010001605.1:0-34866 GCA_022845575.1 Baylisascaris ailuri
ACTCGAGGGAATTCTTTCCACGATCGACGTAATCACCAACGAAAAGATATCTCTTCGTTCTTCGTACTTGATGAAAAAATCGAAAATCTGCGATGTAGATCCTCATACTGAAATTGTTTTGTTTCATAGGCATTTCTTCTCAATTGAAGCGATTTTATTCCGTATATGTATAAATTAGTGAAGAGGAGACCTCAGTACAGGCTGTCACCTTAATATGTAACCTGTCACGCTGAAGCATTTTCAATCTCTTTGCATCAGTTCGAAATTCGCACAAATGCACTGGAACATCCCTTAACTTTCTAGCACTCTAAAGTTATTCTCAATTGTCATATCGAATCTACGCTAATCAGAATTTTCCATATGTTTTTCTGAATGAAATTTTCCAGCNCACGTCTGCTATCTGCTAATAACTGTCAAAGCAATGCTTGCTAGACGAAACTGAAATTGTGTAGCGGAAGTACATACCTGGCCGTGAATGTCACCAACGATACGCATTTCAAGCAGCATTGGCTCTGCTGAGATAACTTCCTTTGCCTGTTTTATTATTGGTAAAAGCTCCTCAACCGCATATTCAACTTCTAAAATGCGAAACATTACGATACATGGAAACTCTGCATCCTTTCAATACATCTTTCAGCATCAAGTCAACGTTTTTTTGATAGTCCTTATTGGTAGATGTTATTAAACAAGGTGTAATCGCCCTATTTTCTTTGGCACATATTTAAAAAACTGACAACAAAGAAGAAACTTATCTCCATTGTATGCCATGTTTTTTGAGGGAATCTTCATGCTCCGATTTCGGCCACAGTGGCGACATTGCTACCTGAAGTGAACATCATAAATATGCACTTCGTGAGAGAATCTATAAGATGTTGCGTGTGTGAGAGATTAGGACTGGTTGAGTGTGAAGAAAACTGAGGTCCAGTTCAATGACTGGCCCATGGTCAATCACAGCACGCAAAATTAGAGCCACTCTAAATAACCGGAAATCCGCAATAACCTATGCATAATTTGAATTAAGCGGCAGATGTGAATATGCAAAAGATAGGAGGTTATTTCAATCGATGAAGGGTTATGGTGTGCTATTATAGACTGACCAAACAGCCATGTGCAATAGCGACCGACCGGCGCATCAAACTCCCTCACATGTGTGGAATTCGAGAAAACATCCTACCTGTATTGATTTGCTGAAGTTTTGAGACCGACAGTTCGAAATGCAGGGGCAGTTAATTGCAAATCTGAGGAGAAGATGCCGGTCACGTTTGATGACAGGGTAGAAATGAACAAGGAACGAGCCTCAACGGAGAGGGAGCTGCGATGAGACTGAACAAAACCATATGCAAAGTCGGTTTTGCGCTATTCATAATTTTAGTTTCCAGCCACGTGTTACTGAATCTGCATACGTTTTATTAGCAGACGTCGTCTACGCATGCAGGATTTCTCAGTTCATCGATGGGTCTAAGTAATAGCAATATGAAAGGCGCAGGACATAGTGTGCTGCAACATCTGAAATTTAATAACACAATGTGGAAATGATCATCACAGAGACGGAAATTAAGGCAAAGGAATGCAGTTTTGGCAATATCCAAGTAGGAATAGGTGCTCATCGGCAAAGGGAAATGCCCATAATATCAAATAAATTTAATACATGTGAATGGTTGAAAGTAATATTTCCTTCCACACTGCGATAATATGATTGAAACTGTTTCCTACGTTTTCGTCATTTTCAGCAATGCCCCGTCGCTCTGTGGACAAAACAACGTTTGTTTCGAGCAATTCACGCTCGACGGCGCAAATCGCACTTAATCTTTCTGTGTCACTAGTAAATCGTCCTGCTCAATCGAACAGTTAAGGCATATCGCAGTTCTCAAGCCCGAAACTGTCCTATCGTGTGTTTGCATTTCGAGTGATCGAATTCCGCTGATATTAGTAGCAATCAACACTGAGAGCGGTGGAAAAGGCATAATATGTGGATCTTCTTGTGATATAAATAAAAGCCACAAGTCTGAATAAGCGAGCAGCTGAGCCATGCTGAAGCAAACAATGTTTACAGAACAAGCAAACACGGCTAAGAAACACTGAAAATAAGATTATTGCTATCATTTTGTGCTCCCGTATGCTTTCTCTCACATACCTCATTTCTTTTCTACCAAGAATTCCCAGATGCGACAAGCTCAAAAGCGCCCTTTGGACAAAAAAAAAAAAAAAAAGAAGGATCACGAGATCCCTCACCCAGCCATCCTCGAGAATCATAGGAATCCTCATGCAACCTCCCCGGCAACCCATGGAACTCTCGTTTACCCGTCTCCGAAAACCATGGTAATCCCCACTAACCCTCAACAATCATGGGTCCTGCTTGTGGTTCCGATGGAGTATTTCAAAAATTGATTTTTTACACAGTGAAAATATTTTTTTCACTCTCATTCAACCTCTTCACATCACCGTGAGTGAACAAATGCACACAGTTGAACGCAGTAAGCGAACTTCTCAAGAACAAATTCAACATGTTGAGCCATACTACGGTATCGGCGTGATGCCTGTAAATGGAGTCATCATCCTCCTAATCGGTGTTTTCTGACGCTCCCCTTCCTGGGATCCAGATGAGTCGAGGCTCTATAGGCTCCATATACGTTCCTCCGTGGCAAATCGTTGAAGTATTTCGCAGCCCTGTTCGAGGCCAATAAATATGACACTTCGCTGAATGACTTGTAACATAAACAAAAATTTAGGCAACTCACGACAGTTTGAAATCGCCTAACGAGCGCCTAGGATATTTGCAGCGTTGGCGGCTGCGGCGCAATTGTCCGACATTATCCACAGCGCAAGCGTCGTGATGCCTCTTAAAAATCGTGTGGCGTGCCATATTTTTGACATGGATAGATGGTCTCTTCAAACTATTCACGTCTTTATATCAACAAATGAAAAGCTATCTGGAAAACCAGCGAGACTAAACTCAGTCGTTCACGCAATTGCCGTACCAATCAACTATAACATTTCTGCGACGTATGCCCGCAGGGGCAAACTGGTATACAAAAACTTCAAGAAAATTTACCTGAGCCAAAAAAATGTGTCTCAAATAGTCCCACAACAGTGGGAATGAAAAAAGCCCATCGTAAGAAAAATTTGGAGTCTCTGAGAGCATACAACCTTCCAGGAACAAATCAAAGATAACGAAAAAGTGCATAGCCGAACGAACGGATGAGATCCTCGCATTTTCACAGTCCTCCTTAATGGACTTGCAATGAAGATGATGACTCTCGGATTGAGTGCTGTGACAACAATAACTCACTAGCAAGCGGTCGCTGCCATCTGCAACACACCAACACATCAATGCGACTACAACGAGCATTTCGTACAAGCTTGTCTACTCCATCTGAAGCGTATTGTCCAGATGATACACGATCACGCCGCCGAGGCGTGAGTACACAAACAAGAGGGAAAACAGGATGGAGAGGTGAGGGAGAGGGAAGGACAAGGGAAAGGGAGGAGGGAGGGATGATGCAACCTGAATAAAGTATAACAGTGCCAGCTCCTCGGTTTATGGGCGGAACAGAAGAAAGTTCGGCTAGCGTGGAAGTACCCCAACAGTATCCATGATTCGAGAAGGGGTTATTGTCTTCTTAAAATCAAATACTGAGGTTAGAAATACCTCAGGCCAAGTTAAAAGACAATTCAACGAACTCGGCTTTGGCGCATATTTCATGTTTCAGTGCAAAAGGCCTCCTGAGCAGCTAGCCAAGGGCCAGGAAACAGTTGATGCTGACGAGTGTTTGTTTTGTTCACTCGTTGAGGTTGGGTCCATCGTGAGTGGTTGCGCCTTGTGCGAACGTCGAAAGTTTGGAGAAATCGAGGATTTTCGTCTCTCGTTGAGTCGCAGTAGCCGAGATGGCAGGGCAAGGTGGAGAGCCAGGTACTGGAGTTCTAATGTTGCATTTGCGTTCGTTAGAAGTAACTCTTCCATGTAAACAGTTGCAGGGCAGCAGTCGCTTAGTTGTTGTTAGACGCACTTTTCCGCACAAGTAGGAGTGAGGGGAGGTAGTTGGTCACCAAGAGCTTAGATAAGTTGGCAGTGAAGCGTTTTCTTCCCGAAATCAAATGGCGGACGATTGTATTCAGTAATGAGACTGGTTATTGTGGCACTCCCACACCTATTTCTTTCTCGAGCCGTGTGAAAAAAGAACCATGACACAGTAGCGACGTATCCCTTCCGGTTTGCTCTTCGATGGAATCATTGGAATGTGTAGTCGGCTCCGGAGTTTTATCTTTGAGTCGGTGCATTGAATAAAATTGCCTCAATCTCGTAGTTTCTCAGTTCATCGGCCTAAATGAGTGCATGATGATAGAAAACGGTTTGTTTTTTAGATGTGAGGGGAGTACAAGTTTAGCATTCTTGAACTCTTGGCATGATTATAATTAAACGAATCAGTGACTGCGGTCCGTCGTGGTTCTGCATTGGCGTCTGCCAATGCCGTCGCATCGTATCGTTATCATTCCGCGTTGATTTTGCGTAGAAGTGCGGCCAAACTCTGAAGCTTACTCCAATTGTGATTGTTATTTGGTAAACCCAAGTTGCCCGTCATGCCGTATTATGCTTGCTGAACTTTTTTCCTTTTGAGAGTAAAATGTACAAAAGTTGAAATCGTTTTTGGGCGTTTTTGACAAAAGTGCATTTTCAGTGAAAAAGTCGAAAAAGGTGATGCAAGATTTGAAAAAGTTCAACGGTAAGAAGTTTTTCGTTGACTTGGCAACTGGAGGCACGGCAGCAGCTATCTCGAAGACTGCAGTTGCACCGATCGAGAGAGTGAAGATTCTTTTGCAAGTATGCACAACTGGTTGATATTCATTTGGCATTTCATTGTGAGAATAATTTTGGGTTAATTAATATGCGATCAATGCGTCATCAATCGCTAGCAGGAACGAAAGGTGGTGTGCAACGTGCTTATTTCGATTTCTCAAGAAGGACAGATTATTATTTGCATCATTAAATAAGATGTTGCTGGCCGATTATCATCATTTTCTACAGCCAGACAATATCACTGTGGAATATCGAAACACATGACTCACTAGGGAAAGACGAGGGATGATGTAGCATCGAAATGATAAACTATAAGAGTGCATCTACTCAGCATTCTTTTCGAACTTTTGCACACGCAAGGACATTGCTGAGCTCATATCGAAGTTCAGTTTTCCTATTCGGTTATTGAGGGGCTGCAATCCCTTTGCTGCAACACTGAAATTTTTAACGTAGAAAACACGTTGAGATAAAGCGCATGTGGCATGCGAAATGTAAACTGTTAGTGTCATAAATTAAGAGTGGTGAATCAGAGTGGTAATGCGTACACTGTGTGGACACCCCTCGATCCGGTTTGCTGCTCTCACCTCAGTTTTTTTTTTCTGCTAGCTCTGTAGTCATCAAAAGTTTNTTTTTTTTAGCTACTTCGCACTCTTTAGCTCGCAGGTATTTGATCTGCTTCGCTCTCTCATCTCTTTTCAGTTCAGATGAGCTGAACTCATCAAAATCCAAACGTTCGAAATGGTTTTAAATATTTGCAAAAAAACCTAATTTCATTTCGCTCGTTTAGATGAATTTTCTCTCAGTAAATTACTTTGAAGATCCCCGTTAACTTATGAGAACTTCAGTTGTTCCTCTGCCGGCAACTTGGAATCCCTATGATCGACAGCTTGAATCTTTGTGAATAGTTTGAAAATAATGACGCACATAATCTTTTAGCCGGGAAAATTCGAACAGAATTTAGCCATAGACAGGATGGGCTGGGTTTCTTGTATGACCAGGATGCAGATCCAATGGTTAATTTTAGGTGCAAGATGCCCAGAAGACGATCGCGGCTGAGAAGCGATATAGGGGAATTATCGATGTGCTGGTGCGTGTGCCCAGAGAGCAGGGTCTTTTGGCTTTGTGGAGAGGCAACCTGGCTAATGTCATCAGATATTTCCCTACTCAGGCGTTGAATTTCGCCTTCAAGGACACCTTCAAGAAAATGTTCATGGAAGGGTTCGTTGACGTCTTGACGTCTCTTTGGTTATTTCGGGCAGATGTTTGATTCCCAACGAATAATGTCTAGCCACTTTTCCGGTGAGTTTATGAATGTCGGACGAGGGCAAAGATACGAGAAAGTTGACGAAAACGAAACATAACGCCTAATAAGGTCACAAAATGGTCATTTTCGTTTGGATACGCTTTTGCAGTTTTTGAGAGGCGAGAACTGAAGTGGAACTGACAGTAATTCGGATCGCGTTTGAATAGGGGAACCATCTAGAAGTATAGGTAATCAAGGCACCCATTACCTGAAAAAATTGATTCCTTCAATATGGTCTACAACGAAGCATTTCGGAGAATTATGTTCTAACTCCGAGGAAAGTCGATGGGATATTAACGTTGTGTTCAAGAATATTCGGTTTAGTCTGGATATATGGGGAGCTGTCGTCACGAGATACGAACTGCCGTTTTTTCTCTAACGCGTGTTGGTATGTTTGTCGATCAACAACGGTCAGGAGGGGCAGTGTTATTTTTTATGATCGTATGCATTTACAATGTTGTCATCGTTAAGTTGCCGCCGTTTGGATGATGTTGTGCTTGAGCATATCTTCTTACCAACTTGTATGCGATATGATGAAGTGTGAGATAGGCCGTTGGAGTGAGGAGAGTTGCCTACTATAAGTGTATGGAGTTAGCAAGAAGTGGTAGCTTGCAGCATCGACAAGAAGACGCACTTCTGGAAGTTCTTTGCCGGTAATTTGGCGGCAGGCGGTGCCGCAGGTGCGTCCTCACTGTGCTTCGTCTATCCACTCGATTTCGCCCGAACTCGTCTCGCTGCCGACATTGGCAAAGGCGTTAACAGAGAGTTCAAGGGACTTACGGACTGTATCATTAAAGTCTTCAAGTCGGATGGACCAGTTGGGTTGTACAGGTGAGTCATGTTGACATATTGCTTGAGGATTGCACCATGTCGTTTGCTTTTATGTGTCTTTATAGTGGAGGATATTCCCCCAACTTTTTATTTAGGTGCTACAATTGATTGTTTACCTTTTTGGATCTTATACATGTTGAGGTGACGTTTGTGGGTGGTGCGTAGTTGTCCCCTTGTACCGTCTCTTCAGCCTGCAACTCTTTATCCGCACCACCTAAGCAGCGAATGCCGTCGCTATCAACAGGTGCACAACTTTTGCACATGTGTAGGTCAATAAACGAGCAGGCTGCACATTTCGCTATGCTGGTTTCAGGGGTCTAGATATATCTAGCTGCTTCCTATTAAAGTGCACACTCTAGTATTACCTCCCTGATGAACAACATTGGCATATAGCTGTTGCCAATATCACATTTCGTTCTCACCCCGAGAGGCTGTATAGAGGAGTGTATGCGGAGCGTCATCAGAAATATTGACCGGATTGGTACAGGGCGAAGGCAGTGAGCCATAGAGTGTAATTCTTTCCCATCCTTTGAAAAGATGTTTGACCACTTTCTGCTGTGGTCGTGAAACGTTTCGGAATGTAAATTTTGGTTGTTTTTGCGGTATGATTAGGGCAGAGTAGCGAATGAGAATCTCTGTTATTCGTTTTCGCGTCAGCTAATTGTTTCGAACTCCATGAGCGAATGTGCTGTCCCAGATTTTCTTCCAAGTGAATGTAATGGAAGGAACGGGAAGAGTAAAAATAAAGAACACACTGAGGAAGGTTGCCTGATGAAATTTTCGTTCAGTCGAATTGATGATATGGAAGGATTATTTGAAGAGGGGAACCCGCAAAGTTGAACAAACTTACGGTGGGGGTTATATATTGGGTTATTCGAAGAGATCGACGAGCTCAGGGACCACTCCACTACCAGTAGTATAAATTGCCCATGATCTCGCCAGCAGAGTCGTGCAGAATAACTGTGAGGCGAACATAGTGTTTTAATGCCCATTATGTTGAATATATTTGCCAATATTTTGTGACCACACCATTTGCGGGCAGCCTCTCTCTTCCTCCTTCCCCATTCTCCCTGTCCTCTGGTTGTAGAAGCGACGATTTGTGGTCTTGCCCTTCTCTTTCATATTTCGTAGTATTTTCATATGGCTGAACCGACTGTCTCCGATCTCGCGTATGGGTTTTGTTCAGTGTCGTTAACCACGCTGGGTCGGTTCTCGGAAAAGAGTTCGGATCGCGTTTCAAATGTGAAATGGAGGAAAGAGCGTACCTTATTAATGAGCTGTGATTACCTTGGTCCTTTACGAAATGATCTGCGTGTGGATCTCACTTCCGATTTGTCTAGCTGACGAGATCGCCGTTATTTGTAGCGCGATGTGAGGACCACTACCATGTGAACCTCTCAGAGTATAGATCGGGCTGGCACTTCAAGTGTACTTGATTAGATTTTTGCCATTCACTTCTTTATGTTGTGAAGGCGAGAATATTTTTTCTAGGGGCTTCTGTGTTTCTGTGCAAGGGATTATCATCTATCGTGCGGCGTATTTCGGAATGTTCGACACAGTGAAGGTGATATTTGCGGTCGATAAGAAGCTGAACTTCTTCATTGCGTGGGCTATCGCACAAGTGGTGACCGTCAGCTCAGGTATCCTCTCCTATCCATGGGACACCGTCCGAAGACGGATGATGATGCAATCTGGGCGCGCGGATAAGCTCTACAAGGTAACTCTACCTTTAATATGTGATACTCATATCCAATAGCAAGCGCAGAAGGGGGAGGTAGTGGGGAGGACCGCAGTCCATTTGAAACTTTGGTAGTACGCATACGCGAAGAAATGAGCACGATGAGGGGAAGAAAAGGAGTGGGAAAAAAGTTACCCCCACACTCAACGAGCATCTCCTCCGTCGTATGGATTTTCTAAATACTTTTCTGGATATACCTGTCTCGGTATAATCGAACGCAGGCCGCAAATTAAGCATTGTTGAGAGAATTTGCGGTCCAATTTCGCTGTAGGTGGTAGATTGCCTCCAATTGATATGCTCCTCATGTTCGCCCTGATGTGTGTTGCAATGTTGAATAATGCCATTGAACGCCGTTTGATCGCATTATTTATCGAGGTATGCGTGAGCAACGAATGCATGAGGAAACATGCACATGAAACCAGCTGTGCCACCTTCATCACCCTTCGGCGATTAAAATTCCTCAGTTCTACCTTTCAGGGTGGAAATAAATGAGGGGGACAGCTGCGAATTTTTATCCCATAAAATCATGGCGGCCATTTTCTTCCCTCTTTAATTTTTCTCTTTTCTCTTTTCTAATTTTCCTCTCCATTGTTCGAGGCACGCATTTTTCTCCCCTCTAACTGCAACGCTTTTCGCTCTGTACAGTGATCAAAACTTGTTTATTTTGGGCCGAGCCTGAAACATTTCCATGTTAAGACCACCTTCCTCCACTTGCAGTTTTTCCACTGCTTTTTCAGTCACGTTTTAGCCCAAATCGGTTTTTCTTCGTTTAATGCTTCTAGCCAATATGGTAGCTAAGACAACATAATTTTGCAGCAGTGGCAAATGATTCGACAGCTACTTCCGCTGCGATGAATAACTGAACAGCCCGGCGTAATTTTTACATTATTTTGTTCTATTCTGTTTAACTCTGCTTTTTTTCCTATCCTATTCCGCCCTCCCGTTATTTTTACCCTGTTAGTGGTTAGATTTGGTGAGTTTGGTCAATCGAGATGGTGGTTTCATGAAGCGGCGTGTTGGCTTCAGGATATCATTATTGCGTCATGTAACACCAACACCGTGGCGAAGACATTTATGCACATGCGCCTCTGGATATTATATCAGAGGACATTTTCATAAAGCCTTGATGTGTTCGCACTTCGGATGCGATTTATTAATGATACCTTGTGCCTCGGAACTCTAATAGGCACATCTAATGTTATCTTTTATGCGAGGACTGTCGCTCACATGAAGTATTCGTTTAAGGCGATTGATGAAGGTTGCTTGATTAGTGTATGAATATTTTTGCAACACAAATAGCTAAAAGTTTGCTGGCTAAGCATCACCGCAAAGTACTGCTGAAAATTTATGGCTCAGTTGCGATAGCTGCTCCATTTGTATTCACTCGGGGAAGAAATTGTTTTATCTAGTCCTTTAAATTTTTACTGCTTGAAATTGAAATATCATTAGAGAAGTAACCTATTTGCAAATGCTAGTGAACATGCGGATAGATGGGATATGTTCGTAGAACCGCGCCAATACCTTTGCTTCAGATGTATGCTAAAGGGCTAAAGAAATGTGACTTTAGATATTTTGCATGAATCACAGATGGTCGACGTGTGTGGGTGTTGGATGTTCGTGACCAAAAGTAGGCTTATAACTAAGGGTCGCAATTTACAGAATTCGGCGGACTGTGCGATGAAAATCATCACAAAAGAAGGCTTCTTGGCGCTCTTCAAGGGCGCACTATCGAATGTTTTTCGAAGCACTGGTGGCGCACTTGTGCTCGCTATCTACGATGAAATTCAAAAATATCTTTAGAGTAATGCGCTGCTCATTTGTTGTTGATGCCTCTTTCCGGCATCTATTTTTCCTACACTGCAATCAAAAACTTGTATGCTGCATATTTCTTCCTCATTAGTGATTTCGCAATCTAATTGTTGTTCAGTTGGATGCTTGTCAGCTTTGTATTCCGATCGATACCGCATTTTTTTGCGTTGATAATCTTCTGGAATATTTTTGCATCTATTGATGAGTGTAGTTCCATAACTGTACTCTCTTATCTGGGCTACTGCTGTTGTTCTGGATATGAAGCATCGTGACGTGTTCAAAAGGATTTTGTTTCATCAGTGGTTACACATCTCGTTGTCTCAGTTAATCGTTTTAGTAAAGATGACGAAATATTATTGAGGTACCATACGTAAATAGCATTTCCTAATCACGGAACAATTACATATTACAAATTCAGTGGTTGCGGTTATTCCCGCGATCACTGCCATCATTTGCAGTGGGAGAAATGAGAAGTAATATGGATCGCGGATCCCGTCGGCTAATCGTATTGCTTTCTACGAACAATTATATTCACCGATCGTGCTCGCTGCTTGAGTCCGAAAGATGCATTTGAAAGCAGCTCCGATAAGCAACTCCTTAGTGCAGTCCTTGATAACACATCGACTGTATGTAGTTGGTACAGTGCCACTTCCGGATATAGGCTGACACGCATCCGAAAAGATGCATAGGAACGGAAGTACCAGTTGAACTGCCCAGTGTGAAAATGCCGTACTTTTAATTTGTGGAATGCTTACATAATTCGTCTACAAAAGACTCGTTCTGTAACACAATTCTTTTCACCTTCAAATTTATCGATCTTTCCGGAGCTGATAGGTCGAGTTGAAATATGCTGCAAGTGGTCAGCTTCCTACGCACATTACACCCTCTAAGACCGCTCGTTTAGTTCTTTCTAGTCTCAACCTACCATCTCGATGTTGCATGGCACGTCTTCGAGATGCTCGGCTCAGTTCCAGGTGTTGACACAAGGATACATAATAAATGAGAAAGAAGCGAGATTGTGAGGATCCCTACTCCCGTTCTGTACATGTGTACTAATGCGTTTACGTGTTTGTCTGTTATGGTGGCTACTGTTATCCATTTCAACGTGCGGCGCAATTTATTCATACCGCTTCAAAAACGCAAAAGAAATGGCTGCAGGGGACGCAGAAGTTTCCAGAAATTCCCATACAGTTTTCGATGAAAAACTTTTCATGGAATTTGCATGGGAACGGTTCAATTCGGAAGAAAGTTTCTCGAGGGAGCTATTGTTATCTTATAATGTCTAGTAGGCGATTGAGTTCCGATTCAGCCCCCTGCTCTCATTCGGTAGGTTTTTGTGTTGATTCTGCTCCGGACATCATGGAATGCTTCTCCATCTTTCGAGTGATGGGCCAAGTAGTGCTTGCATATAGCCGGTAGCAATAATATTGTGAAGTGCTGTTTATACAGATTCGCAAATTTGCCACTCGAAAGCTCATCATGGCTGCACCGTTATTGCATTCGTGTAGGCACGTTGTCCTGATATCTATTCGGTAGGTTCGATTGGACAGCGAAGTAATCACTGAAGGCGTAGATGCGAGATTCGGTGGGTGTAGTATACAGTTTGGGATGATCTCCGGGTGTTCTCTTTTGCAGTAAATCGTTGTTCTTTTCCGAATATCTATGCGTCACGTTTCCTTTCAGCTACCTTGTTCGAACACGCTCCCTGACGTAGTTCCCTCATATATTCTAGGAGAATTTTTTTAAGTTTGCGGAGGTAAGACCAGCTCTTTGAACATCCATCACAGAAGTGGAATAGCTCGCGAGGAAATGGCGAAAAAGCTTTTTCTAGTTCCATCTTTAAAAAATGGCGCTTAAATTATACTATCGAAATTGGCAGATGCTGTTTAAATGAATCAAAAAAATGTTGGCTTGTTTGCTTGCTCGCTTAAAAGTCTGTGGGAAGATCATATTGTAATCTTCCTCCATGGGTGCCGCGTTTTTCCCCATACTTCCCATTTGAAGATCTCCGTATTTTTCCTCAATCCCATATCAACTTCACTCCTTTCTCCTCTTCACTCTTACTCGCTCTCCTCTTTTTGCCCTCCCCACTCCGTCTCCTGGTCATTTGAAAACTCTTCGGGCTAACCTAGGGCTCTAGAATGCCAGAGTCGCTTAATGATGCGTTCCGTGCCTATTGCAGACGAGTAGCAGCAGTAAAAGAGAATTAAGTCGGGTAGATCGAGTCCTCAATACGAAGTTTTTCCATGGTATGCTAACGAGGATTGATGCGGAAGAACTGCTTAAGGATGACGGCTATTTCATATTACGTGCGTCTGAACGACAGGGTTCGTCATGGATATTTTGCAGCTCGTGAGTGTATACAGTACTTGCCTGAGCATAGACCCGGGGTTTTGTTCTCATTTCGCTTGGAGGCGACAAACAAACCACCGAACGATGAGTAAATAGGCCTTAAATAGTGGAGAATTACTGCAGTTTTTAACTACGCTCCGTATTTCTGAAAGAATGTCTTGTGAGCATCTCTTCGATACAAATTTATTCGACAGACGAGAGCGCTCTTATGAAAATGTAAATTATTCTGTTCAAAAATATGGACCTCATAAATTTCTACACGAGTACGTTGTTCTGGCCTTCCAAAAATCTCGCAATCTCTCTTATGTGTGAGGAAATTCTAATATCCTCTCTATTATTTACATAACGAAGAAAACTCATCGTCGCGCATCCTCCTATATCTTATGAGCATCGTATAACATTTCAAAATCACTCTTGTCTCAAGCACGGTTTGCAGGTCAAGTGATACTGGCTTTAACGGTCAGATGGTATAAGAAACTGAAGCATTTTGTACTGAATCGTGACCAGTCTGGCAAGTTTTATTTCGAGCATCACAAGGTGAGCCGAACTAAACATTTGTGGCATTGCATTCCCGCCGAGCGAATGCAAGCGGTGAATGTTCCCCTTTTTAAAGAGGGTCAACCTCTTTTAAAGAGGGTAGCACAAATAACGCAGAAATCGTCACACATTTTTCGCAAGGGATATGGCAACAGTGCCGATAAAGTGTGATGCTAATGACACAAATATGCTTTTCGCACTTCTACCAATAAGATCAGTGTGTTGCAAAATTGCATGGTAGTAAAATGGCAAGGCGTCCCTGTCGTTGAAATGGAAGAATTTGAAGTACCAGATCTTTTGTTATTTTTTCTCTAACTTCCTTCTCCTGCTGACAATGAAATTGAATAATTAGGAGAAGACAATTCACGAACTCATCGACTGGCACATCAGAAACGACCAACCAGTCTCAAAGGCGAGTGGTGCAAAGCTGATCTACGGTGTTCAACGCGAACCATGGCTCTTATGCCATGACGAAATTATGCTCCAGAAGAAGCTTGGAGAAGGCGCTTTTGGTGAGGTAAGACGACCGTTTAGATGAAATCGCTTTATTCTAATTATGAGCGCTTCAGGGAGAAAGTTTATTTGTTAAGAAGGCGAACATAGAATGTTGATTTGCAGACTCTGTGCTGCTTCATTAAGCTAATGTGGTGATGATATTTTGGGCAGATTTCTTTCACTAAAACTTTATAGCTTTAGCCGAAATACCACAAATATTGCAACACCATTCGAATGATTGTTCGATTTCATTGCCAGATATTAACGAGTTGTCTGCTAGCGCAGTGACCCGCATTTGAGTTTCTTTCGTCTAAATTACTACCGATCGGAGATCTTAGTGCTCTTTCAATAAGTAATATTCCTCAAGATGTATTTGATTTCCGCATAGAACTTTTATATTCGATTTAAATAGCATTTCCTGAACTTCGAAGCTGCAGAATCGTTACTGAGTACAGCGCGAGAATGTGCAACGGATTGTGTTCGACTTTTAGCGCATCAGTCAGTAAACTAGAAGAACCGATTTCATCTTCGATCTGTTCATGATCAATCTTTCTTTCCAGTCCTTTAGTGTCTGAGAAGGAGATAAAGAACTGATTCGCAGATTCATCACATCGGAAGGAGGAACAGATCACGAGAAGATCATTACATAGAACTATAAAACGAAGGGAGGAGAACGATAAATTTAGACAATAACCCTATGAAATCAAAACATTCAAAATATTTGAAGAAAAAACCACCAACAAATCGCAAACTAACCATTGCGCGCTCTAACGAGGATACGTCAGGGTGTCAGCATCTGTCCGTTTACCACCTGAAAAGCAGAATAAATCAAGGCGTTCTACATCCCTGCGCAAATATTTTAGAATTGTCTTTAATGAGGAAGACAGCAAAAACCTCGACGTTATATCCCTGTTCACCTGTGATATGCGCCAGTTTTTGCTTCGGCTAAATAGGGCATGATGGAGAATATTGCCATTGGATTACAGTGGTATTCACCAATAGGTTAATAAGGCTATTTCTGTGAGTACTCATTCAATAGATAGGAATGAAAAAATCCAACAAAGAAGTAATGCAATTCATATGACTGAAGCAACCAAAAATGACACTCGAAAGAGACAATCTTATCGTCTATTCGTACCTAATGACCATATTCGGAATCAAAACAACCCAAAAACAAGTTTTTCGCGCAGAGAAATACCCAAATTCTGATGGACGTCGTGAGAGGCATTTAGTCTTGTTGGTAGACATAGAACTGCCAAAGGATAATGAGAAAAACGCAAACCTGAAATAATGAGCAATTTCAGGTGCACATGGCTCATTATGTGAAAGGATCCTGGAAGAAAGGTGTCGCTGTAAAAACCATGCGTGACGTGAAGTCACGTGTCGCTCGTGTCAAATTTATGCGTGAAGCGCGTATAATGCGTAAATTCCATCATCCGAATGTGGTTCGCATCTACGGTGTGGCCCTCATGCATAGTCCGCTAATGATCGTCATGGAATTATGTCCAGGTCATTCCTTATGAAATGCATTAATGGGTCTGATGAGTATTCAAGCACATTCGATGACATATCACAAATACAAGAGCTCTCTCAAAACGAATACCTCTTTCGTTAGCATATGGTGTCACTTGTCTAGTTGGTGATACTTGGCAATCCATATTATACCTTCTACAATATCGGTCACCCTGCCAAATATTTCATTACTATGTGTTTTATTAGAAGGTCCAAATGAACGTTAAGGCAGATTTTTACATTCATCAGTGGTATGGAAAATGGGTAGTTGGATCAGGGGAACATGAGTAGTGAATTGGCACGATGGACGACGCTATTCAACAACGTCCGTAGATCTTCACAAAACAGTTGTATTTTTGGATTGGCAGCATATAGCCCAATTATATGACCGATGAGTCACCGAGTGAGTCACAAACGATTCAGGGAAAACTTCGGACGATGTTTATTTACACTTATATTTCTCTAACAAGCAGCACAGTTTTCTTGCATTCATATTAGTGGCTTCATGTTTCGGGAAAGTGGTTGTCTCGTTTCGGGTTTGTGCTTTTGTCCTCTGAGGAAACGTTACGAAAAATCACAGTGACAAATTCAAGCAGTTGGTAGCGTGCAGCAAATAATATAGCGAAGAATAAGCCACAAGGTTTATTAAGTGTGCCACGAACTAAGTCATCTAACGAGGATCACTTCAGCTACAATCATTGTGGAGTAAGGAAAAACCAATAAAGAAAGTAAGAAAAGGTACAGCTGGAAATAAACGGCAAACAGACTATGATCAGGTAAGAAGAGAAAAGTTTGGTTTGAGCTCTACTTTACTCCTCACAGTCTTTTGTTTTTCAGGCGGCTCAGTGCTGGGATACATTCGCAAAATGGCACCGGTGCACAACGATACAAAGCTTCGCTTCTGTGCTGAGGCATCCGCGGGACTCGCATATCTTGAGTCGAAAAGTTGCATCCATAGGTTCCACCTTGAATAACCTATATTTCGATAATGTAGCACGCCCGACGTCTCTTCCGGCCATTGATCCCCATTCTCGTTACAGCTGAGCATTTCCAGTTCTCAGTACCAGAAAATGAATTATTGCATAACTCAATGATCAATGCTCATAGTTCCTATTGAGTGCATTTCTGCGATCGAATCCTAGGTTATCATAATCTTCAATTGTACCTAGCGATCTCTAAATACCCAGCCGCCGAAGTAATAAATTTGACTTTCACAAAAGAAGTTTTATTATATTCAGGGATATTGCCGCCCGAAACTGTCTTCTATCGGGTAAATATGAAGTGAAAATTAGCGATTTTGGAATGTCCGATGAACGGAATTATATTCGTGATGCGAAACTAGATAAGGTTGGCAATGAGCTCAATCAAATATTGCTCAACAGTGTTCAGTTGGACGAAAGCTTCTCATATTGTTCCATTTTAGTTGATCTTATTCATATGGTTCATCGAATCTTCATTTGCTCAATATCAGCAAGTGGGTGTCGCAAATAAATGCGGCAGAAAATAAATGAGGGCCCTTTTTCGCTAGGGAAGGGTAAGGGCAAAGGCAAAAGCAGAGGCAGAGCAAAGGCGAAGGGGCAAAGACGAGGCGACGACAATAGACCCAAGGATAAAGGATAAAGGATGACATAGCTATGAGACGGATGTTTAAATACAGGTATCTGGAATGACAACAAGGGGAGGAGACGTAGAATCCTCTCACAACAATGCGAGGATTCTATGTTTCCATTCCCATTATATCTCCCCAGCGAAATCTTCTCAGCTATTTCGCTGGGAATTTGNGGCATAAATTCAATTTGGTATATTCATGAGCATATTTTCGTTGATTGAAACAATGTAGGAAACAGAATTTTAAATATGCTCAGAAAGACAAAGGAATGAAGCGCAGGTGTCGCAAATCCTAAATCCTAACGCCTTTATCGCACAAATCAATGCCCCTCTTTACGCTTGAGACCGTCAGCCATTGTAAACATCCGATCGTACTAGTCAAATAAAAAGGTATTCACTAGTTTCTGAAAGGTTATGATGTCTAACATGTCCAGCGGTGGTGGCCAGTTTTTTATTTCAAAATGTATAGGCTGGAATTGGGAGTGCATAATGGATGCTAAGAACGATGTGAGCGAATATTTCGCTTGATACCGAACTGCCTAGCTGCTGCAATGGGACTAACAGTACCAACTGGTGCACTTATGGGCGGGTATTCACACTGCTGAGATTTGCCGCTCGAATCGCATCCACACGTTGGTGCGGGGTTTCCAGTTCCTTCTACACAGCTTTATGCACAAATTTCCATGAAGCTCCCGGACTTAAATTTCTTCGTAATTCTATTCATGTGGGGAAACGGAAAGCCGTTTAGACGGCATACGTAGGTTTCTTCCCTAAGAAATGTTTTCGTTAAAGAATCTCGTCAAATTTAGAACACCGTTTAAAAATTCTGAAGCATCACGACAAACACGCTGTTCAGTGCTCTTCTATACGAGGAAAACAGCCATTGAAAGTATTAGGCCACTTCCCCTTTCTCTTTGAAATACTGACTTACTGTATATGGGCCCCATCCTCCATCACCGCAATAAACTATAAACCAAAAATCTTTGAAAAGAGTGGTGTCATATATGTACGCGATAAAAATTTTTTCAAAAATGATGCCTTCGGGTAGAGTAAATAGGAAACAAGGGTATCCGCTTGAAGCAGCAAATCCGGAAATACCTAAACAGACGCATCTTCCAAATTATAGGAACCAAATAAAATTTCTGGGGAGGTTTTCACAGATCTACTCATATTCAGGTGCCAATGAAGTGGCTTGCTCCAGAGACTATGCAGCAACGTATTTTCTCGACAAAGACAGACGTATGGGCGTTCGGGATTATGGTAATTTGGCATACTGCTTACACTAAAAATCAGGCTTTGCTGGTTGATAAAAATGCAGATTTTTTCCATATCAACTTGTTTAGGAAACATGCGCTCATAGGTATTTTGCTGCATATTGTATGGCTGATGGTTATCTACGTTTCAAGAGAGATAGAAAGTGTGTAATTGCTGAATCATCCATATGACCATTTCATCGCGGAGTTTGTGAGATCTGTTATTAACATGTAGGGGGAAAATTTTCCATCAAATGATGTTTTCTGGGTTGAAGAAAAAACGTAGATTGCCATATTTTAATTTACGTATGAATTCAAGTGTGGCCAGTTACGTTTGCCAAGGGTCGATAAGTTCTAAGAAATACACGCAGAAACAACCAGCAGCCGAAAACAGATGATTTCCGTTTGCTATTTTCAGTTACTTTGAAATTTATTGAATAAATGAAAAAATATCCACTTCAGCTCAGTTAATTATGAGCGTGATTTTAAGGCTTGGGAAATATATGCTGAAGGTCGTGAACCTTATCCCGGCTTGACGAATGTCCAAGCTCGAGCAAAAATTGTCGTTCTTAACTACAGAATGGAGATGCCTAAAGTGAGTATCGCATTTATTTTGCATCGAACTTCAGTCATCTTCGACTTTTTTCTTCAGAAAGGACAGAATTGTGCAGTGGCTCAGGCTTCCATCTGTATCCTTTTAGTTGCCGAAGATGTTCGATAAAAGAACCTGGTGGCTCATACTGAAAATTTTGTTGTAATCGAGGAATCTGGGGGAAGTTCATTTTGTAAATTCATCGTTATTGGTCCATTGAGGGAGGCGGGAAGTGATATAAGGTTTCAGTGAGGTTGTTAGAATTTTGAAGCACTTCAAATGAATATTTGTCGGTTGTGCTGATCTGGTGCATTGTTCGACACGCTTCACTCAAAAATCAAGAACTTCTGGATTGATTTTTCAAACGTTGAAAAATATTTCCCCACTCATGGCAAAAAATGTTCTGACTCTCCCCCAAGAGTATATCTCAACCAGTCTTCTTAATCCTCGCGCTTCGGCCGTTCGGCATGAACTTGTCTGGGAAAAATGGGTTGCCACTCCTCCATTCCAGCTTTATTGGTAATAGCTTTTTGAAGATAACGTGCACCATACTAAACTGAACGAGGTTTTTAGGCCACGAGCAGAGGTGTATCTGCCACCTCCTCAATTAGAACAGCCCCTCTATTGAATGTCAATTTCTGTCTTGTAGCCTATCTTAAAAAATTAGGAATATTCTGATAGTATTCCTATGCAATGGACGGCTGCAAGCATCTGCTAGATGATCACCGGCTACAGCACCTGTTCAGTAGCATTGTAGCCTTTTGGCGTCATTCCCTTTGATCGCATCAACGGACACAAGCTACCTCATAGATCTACAAGCAAGTGCCCTAAACTAATGAAAGGCGGTGATTTCGAATGCCATTTCTTGGCTGAATGCTTGAAGGAAATTTTTGCTCTCATTAGTTTGGGTTTCTAATCTACCGAAACCTCTGAGTCTGGATGAAAACATTATTTAATGCGCATAATGAAGGCCATTCATAACCACTCCATGAAACTTCAAATGGCTTCGCTCGTTCTTGAATAATTTGACTCTCTTCCCTTCTCTTCCCTTCAAAACTTTTAGTTTAATCAGTTCGGTTTTTTCATTTATCTTGAAGAATGTCGACTCGTTTCAGTCACATCACTGTCACACCTTACCTTTGTGAATTTGTTCTGGGCAAAAAAAGTGAAATTGACTTTTTTACCCGTAGTGTTTGTAACGGGCAGCTTTGCAACGTGCAAACCGCTAAAATGCACCATGACATATACATCCTTCACCTCCTGTACCTTCACTATCTTTGCCATTGGTTTCGACCATCTGCATGAATTTGTATTCTCTAACGGTTTTTTGTGCACGTGAACCGAAAGGTGAAAAACGGTGAAAAATAAACTCTGAAAACATTCAAATTTCCACTTCGTCGGGAATTCATGAGAAGCGCTTGGTCCCCGACCAAAAAACGGGAGTCAAAAAATCTCAGTATGTCGCCCGCATATAAAACTGAAACATTCTGGAAATCAAACAGATGATGGAGTTCAAAAAAGGGAAAATTTGTATAATTTTTAGTGAAGTTCACTGAAAAACTCATACACAAGCTGTTTGTGTCAAATTTTTCAAATCATTTCCTTACTTGTTGGAGGCTATGTCCAGCCATTTACGCTCTCATTTCATTTACTCTTCCTTTTTTGCTCAAAGAAGTTAGCTCCGCGTCTTTAGCACCAACATTCTATGGGGATTTTTATTTAAGTGAAAGTCGCTGTATGTACTCAATTGAAATTAAGAAAAACTTTTCCAGACGGCTCCATCGAAGGTCAAGAAATTGGTGTACAAATGTTGGGAGACCGATCCCGATAAGCGACCATCATTTGCACAGATCTATGAAACCCTCGATGAGATCCGAAAGACATAGACATGTGATTGCAAATCTGCTCGCAAATAGTGAATTATTTGTCTAAAGCTGTAAAAAACGTTCAACTAATATTTTATGCGAAATCTCTCATAGATTATCATGCAATAGGATCTGTAATTTCCGTGCTGACAATTTCATTTTCCTTGTATTCTAGGATTTGTTAGTGTCGAGGACCTTTAGTATATGGCATATTCTTGCTCCCAGTCTTATATCACCATATTATAACTTCATACCATTATTATGTAATACGTGTGAAGTTAAAGATAGGTTCATTGTGTATTGGATTTTTATTTTATAGTTGTTGCCAGCGATATGTTGCACTCATATTTTTGTTTGTGAGTACTTAGTAACATTTCTTATTGGCCAGTAATAACGAATCTATAACGATTGAAATTGTATGACCTGATCTTACTGATGTCATTCTTACTCGGTTTATAAGTTAGTGCTATTGCTTTGATTACTTTTACGTATTTGTCATAGATGCACCCTACAAAAATAATAAAACAATATATCAGAAGGATTGTGGTAGTAATATTAATTGAGAGCTAAAGAAGGTGATATTTCCATCGAATAGTGTCTAGTTGGCCAAAAGGAGAATTTCCAACAACTGGAATTGTTCGATATCACCAGCTGTAACGTTAAAAACCACGGTTTATTTTCTACGCTATACTCAATGATAAGCTTCCATAACATAAGTGCATGATAGTACAAACATCCACGTTTTCCCGCCACAAGCTAGCTCGAAATCGCGCAATGATAATGTTGCAACATATCTATATCACTTCGTGAAACGGCTGCTTATTATATGCCTCGGTTAACTGAATTTCTTTAAAAAGCTAGAATGAGATGGAAATAATCAATTAGAGAATATCAACATTATAGTATTAATTAAAATATGAGAGAACAATTCAGATGAGATAGACAAAAGTTTTCGTCAGAAAGTCGAATGATTAAATTTTATGGAACAAAGTTGTCGACGATGAGCTAATGGAGCAATTTAAGAACGGAAACAACGAAATTTTGGGGCAAGAACTCGCTGACAAGTGCGAAATTCGGAACTACCTTACATTTACCGCTTGCTTGTGCAATATTCTTCGTGTGAAATTTGGAAAATCTGAAATTTCGTTGGTCTTTCTATTATAAAGATTCGTTAGTTGTGAATTGCAAATTGTTTTCCAGCTATGAGAATAGGTTTAAAGTGTGAGATGGTTATATGTATTAGGAGGAAGAAGGATGAAGTTTGCTGTAAACTTGAGTACAAGAAACTGAACGGAGTGTAAATAGAAGGTAACTGGACACACAATTGCACGGAGAAGGAAGCTTCAATTACATGGCAGTATGGCACTTCGTACTGCGTTGAAGCTGCCAATTAACAACAGATGAAGTAGGTCCTATAGGTCTCTTTTCACATATAGCCATCGCCTTTTTTAAAAAGCTCAACTTGCTTGAACTCAACTTCTATGTGCACTTGCAGGTATGCCCCACTTCCCCATCTTCTTTTCCGTACGATTCTTATCTGTTTACAGTCTACACGACTACCTATTGTCCCAGAAACATTTTTTCGAAGTTTGACTTGTGACTTTTCATCATATTCGAAAGAATTTGCCCAAAGTGATCAGTTTAGACCTCTGCTTGATTTACCTTTCACTTTCGACCTACTGGAGTCAGGGACGTCGAATTAGTGGGCTACCTTATAAGGTACATTCACATTCACATAGAAAGTTCAGGCGCAGCTAACGTTTCTTGAGCCAATTCTATATTCTGGCTGTAATTGCGCATTAAAGTGTTGTTGCATTATTTTCTGGAAAAATCAAGTATGCGATTGTGAATTAGACTTAGACTAAAATTTTATTTGTAAGTATTCTACCGTTACAATGGAGCACTGGCAATCGTTTTGAGGCTCCACTAGGGACTGATTCCATGAATGTCATGAACACACTACGAAAGCATGCTCTCTTATCGCAACATTCTTAATGACTTCAAGTGTTTCCCTCCTTCGAAAATGTGTTAGTCAGGGCTGAGTTAGATATGTCAAACCAAGCTGCAAAATTTGTGTGCCTTGTTGGACCATTGTTTGCATTCAGTCAGCATCGATGCATGGCTTTCATATCTCAAAATTCCATGTAAAATTCAATTACAAGTAATTTATATCGATAGAGTTTCACAGGTGAGTGGTTATTATTTGTGATGGTGAGTGGTTGCGTCGTCGCTTTAGTATAACGAAGAATATCGTCACGGTCCGCCTAGGCAGCGGGTGATGCGACTTCCTTAGGCTGCAACCGCATGAAGTGCTGGAAAGCAAATGAGCCCCAGTTCCCTGCGTACCAACCAACCCGGTCAACTACGCCGGCTGGTCGGTCGGCGGTTAGTGAGAGGCTGCTAAGAATCTCAGGTGCAATAGCCGACGTACCAAAAGGATTCAACCTCTCGATATGCACCTACAACTGCAGAGGCCTAACAAGGGAAGGCGTCCTGATGATGCTGTTCGAAGAAAAAGAGAAAATATGCCGCAACATATGAGGGCTTTGCGAAACACGACGAAAGGAAGATCCATGGCAACATGGAAAAACAGCGATGCCATGTTCCTCGGCCGTGGCGAAGGAAGAAGCACAAGGGGAGGAGTCGGCTTCGTCGTTGGAGAAAAGTGGGCTCCGCAAATTGCTTCCTGCCAGTTGCACTTAAATCGCGTTGGCACTCTCATCTTAAATCTGAATGGAAAACAGCTCAAATGGTCAAACAGGTGTACGCCCCAATTTCCGAAAGTGAAGATGAAGAGATTGGAGAATTCTATGAAAGTCTCAGCTAGGCAGAAGGAGCCAAGTCCATCCAGACTATTATTATGGGGGACTTTAACGCAAAGTTAGGCAAAGGAAGACCAGATCAGAAGTTTGTGTGGAACTACGGAAGTGGTGACCGAAACGACAAAGGAGAACGCCTAGCCTTAATGGCACAGACTTGGGAGTACTACATCGGAAACAGCTGGCTCAGGAAGAATCTCTCGCATAGATGGACATGGATACCCCCCCATGCGGAAACAAAAAAACGAAATCGACTTCATCCNCTGTAAACTTGAGTACAAGAAACTGAACGAAGTGTAAATAGAAGGTAACTGGACACACAATTGCACGGAGAAGGAAGCTTCAATTACATGGCAGTATGGCACTTCGTACTGCGTTGAAGCTGCCAATTAACAACAGATGAAGTAGGTCCTATAGGTCTCTTTTCACATATAGCCATCGCCTTTTTTAAAAAGCTCAACTTGCTTGAACTCAACTTCTATGTGCACTTGCAGGTATGCCCCACTTCCCCATCTTCTTTTCCGTACGATTCTTATCTGTTTACAGTCTACACGACTACCTATTGTCCCAGAAACATTTTTTCGAAGTTTGACTTGTGACTTTTCATCATATTCGAAAGAATTTGCCCAAAGTGATCAGTTTAGACCTCTGCTTGATTTACCTTTCACTTTCGACCTACTGGAGTCAGGGACGTCGAATTAGTGGGCTACCTTATAAGGTACATTCACATTCACATAGAAAGTTCAGGCGCAGCTAACGTTTCTTGAGCCAATTCTATATTCTGGCTGTAATTGCGCATTAAAGTGTTGTTGCATTATTTTCTGGAAAAATCAAGTATGCGATTGTGAATTAGACTTAGACTAAAATTTTATTTGTAAGTATTCTACCGTTACAATGGAGCACTGGCAATCGTTTTGAGGCTCCACTAGGGACTGATTCCATGAATGTCATGAACACACTACGAAAGCATGCTCTCTTATCGCAACATTCTTAATGACTTCAAGTGTTTCCCTCCTTCGAAAATGTGTTAGTCAGGGCTGAGTTAGATATGTCAAACCAAGCTGCAAAATTTGTGTGCCTTGTTGGACCATTGTTTGCATTCAGTCAGCATCGATGCATGGCTTTCATATCTCAAAATTCCATGTAAAATTCAATTACAAGTAATTTATATCGATAGAGTTTCACAGGTGAGTGGTTATTATTTGTGATGGTGAGTGGTTGCGTCGTCGCTTTAGTATAACGAAGAATATCGTCACGGTCCGCCTAGGCAGCGGGTGATGCGACTTCCTTAGGCTGCAACCGCATGAAGTGCTGGAAAGCAAATGAGCCCCAGTTCCCTGCGTACCAACCAACCCGGTCAACTACGCCGGCTGGTCGGTCGGCGGTTAGTGAGAGGCTGCTAAGAATCTCAGGTGCAATAGCCGACGTACCAAAAGGATTCAACCTCTCGATATGCACCTACAACTGCAGAGGCCTAACAAGGGAAGGCGTCCTGATGATGCTGTTCGAAGAAAAAGAGAAAATATGCCGCAACATATGAGGGCTTTGCGAAACACGACGAAAGGAAGATCCATGGCAACATGGAAAAACAGCGATGCCATGTTCCTCGGCCGTGGCGAAGGAAGAAGCACAAGGGGAGGAGTCGGCTTCGTCGTTGGAGAAAAGTGGGCTCCGCAAATTGCTTCCTGCCAGTTGCACTTAAATCGCGTTGGCACTCTCATCTTAAATCTGAATGGAAAACAGCTCAAATGGTCAAACAGGTGTACGCCCCAATTTCCGAAAGTGAAGATGAAGAGATTGGAGAATTCTATGAAAGTCTCAGCTAGGCAGAAGGAGCCAAGTCCATCCAGACTATTATTATGGGGGACTTTAACGCAAAGTTAGGCAAAGGAAGACCAGATCAGAAGTTTGTGTGGAACTACGGAAGTGGTGACCGAAACGACAAAGGAGAACGCCTAGCCTTAATGGCACAGACTTGGGAGTACTACATCGGAAACAGCTGGCTCAGGAAGAATCTCTCGCATAGATGGACATGGATACCCCCCCATGCGGAAACAAAAAAACGAAATCGACTTCATCCTGACGAAAAACAGACGGATTCTTCGCGACGTAGCGGTAGTGCCACTCTTCAACACAGGGAGCGACCACAGACTATTACGAGCCAAAGTGCACCTCGCTTTGAAGGCAATTCCACGAAAAGGTAGAAAGAGAGCATTGCGCCTTGTGGTTGACGAACAGAAGATGATAGCCGAAGCTGAACGTTGCAAATGGGGCCGGCCATGTTGCACGCAAAGTTGACCGTAGGTGGAGCACCAGAATACTGCACTGGTGTACAAGAGATCGCAAAAGACCCAGAGGAAGATCATCACGCGGATAGGAAGATTCTCTCAAGACAAACGTAGGAGCAACATGGAGAAAGAAAGCAGTAGACAGATCGTTATGGAAGGGCATCGTGCGGAACGCCGTCACGGAACTGTCTGATACGACAGGGACAGCTCGTTGATTAATTACTTATAAGTAATCTAAGTAAAGAGTTTCACAAAAGTTTCCAGTTCTGCCAAGAATCAAAGAAGACAAAAACGTTTATTATGCGACGTCAGAACAAGTCAGAAGTGCATACCGCTATTATCTGAATGAAGCAATGTTCTCTTGAGGGAATACAATGGCACATGAACACTGATCGCTGTCTAGATTCGCTTTGTTGCCCTAATGAGATGAGGTAGGAGCGCCATCAACTGCCAGCGTAAATATGGCAAGGGAATCAGATACACTAATGAAGACGAAATGGGCATCGGAAGTGTGCCGTGAAAATGAATTTGTAGGAATCGAAAGGCCAACAATCACCAGTAGTATTGGGAAGGAAGTGAAGGAAGGACAGAACTCTCGAACAGCCAGCTCAAAAGCGTCTGGTCGATTGCGGATAACAGATCCAATGCAGATTTTAGGGAAGATCGGCAACAACGTTGGTTTAGAAATTTTGCAACAATTTCATCGAGCTCCCACTTTCATTGTTCCTTTCATTTGAGATCGGCGATGCCTATTTCAAATCGACAATGCAGACTGCGCAGGTGAGGGAATTTGCATGGCTTGGATCTGCCTCTGTTTTTGAACGGCTTTAGCACAGAATTTGTATAAATGAACTGCATAAAAGACGCTTCGGATGAACACTATATTTCTAGTGTTTTCGTCCCGACTGGAAGATCGTCCGGCATTTCAGACTTGTCGTTAGACTCACGTGCGATATTTCGGAGCTTGACAGGTTCAGCATTATTTTCAATTTGGTAACGGTCACGGGCGTATCCCTTTGCACTGCATTCGTGGCTGGTGTCCATTCTAGATCATTTTATTACTGAAGCGGAAGATGCCACTGGCTTCGAAAATCAGCGCATGAAGAAGTCGGAAGTCGAAAAGCTGATGATGACAGCGGATTTGGAGGAAAGTTACGTGATGCTGAGTTGGATGGTTCATGCGTTAGTAAACAGTTTGGTCCTGAAACTTAGCAAGCTCATAGCCGAGCGCTTCTAGAAAGCGGTGAAGGTAAGTGGTGCTTGAAAGGAATATCTGTGTCAAGGATGAGCAAGGACCTGAGTTCCGACGAAGAAAATCGGCGTCGCTCACTGGCGCACATGCAAATGGAGGAAGTGCGCCCCCGACGTTTCAGAAGCACTACAAAGCCGACGTAAGGGCGATGAAAACGTTCCTCACAGATCTTGAGGTCGACTACATGCAATGGGAAATCGCTGCAATGGGTTTTCGCGGAGCACGGAAGAATTTTTTGAAGGAAAGACTTAGTTTTCATGGACGTGAGTAGAGCAGCTCCTATTTGCACTATTGTTGCACTTAAGAATACACTTTCGCCTGCCCCTGTTGGCGCTCCAAGGGTGTTCTTAAGCAGACTGCATGAAAAATTACGCTGCCGTTGATTGCCATTTTCTGAATAGTAACCTATGCTGATCCATTCACTCGCTGTAGAAGCTGCATTCGTTTCAGCCTTACTCAAAACTACACCAGCCACTTTTGTAAGGCACCACCTTCCGGCCAGTTTGTGTCCTTTTTGCAAGGTAGCTGAGGTAATTATCAAAGGTGCTTTGCTGAACGGCATGCAGTGGTCCACCTATTCCGGCTCCGCTTGCTTCTTTTCCTCATTAATCTACCCCCCTTCAATTAGGTTGTATCTTGCGTTGTCTGGTTGCAGCGTAGAACACGAAAGTTTGGATGAACATTACATATAAAATGCAACATTGAAGCTTTTGATGTGCATCTGATGTTATCACAAAAGCTGGGAGATATGGAGATTTTGGCTCTTTTGAAATAGACTGGAAATTTTTCTGTGCAAGCGGGTAATCCATGTAAAATTGAGGATAAGTAAACCGCATAGCATCCAATTTACAGCGGTGTACCTCAGTTGGATGGTGAGTATTCGTCCACTGCGAACGCAGCATTCGTGCCCGCGGGTTGCGCCCCTTCTGCGTTGCTACCCAGATTTGCCAGATGGAAAAGTGTAAATCACTGATATGCATCGTGCGTATTCAGTCCCTCCAGGTTCACCGTGCAGCTTACTTGAGTAAGCCGTTGCACTTGAGCGGAAATCTTGGTGGATAGGAGACAACTCTCGAAATTTGAAGAAAGCATAAGACTTTCATCTTGTGCGCTTTTCTAAATTTGCATTTAGAAAGCGCGTCATCCCCCCCCCTTCCCGCCAAAAGAAAAATGACTAGGCATACGCATGCGCCTGTATGATGGTTGTAACCCTGAGGCTACTGAGACCAAAAATACGAAGTTTGATGGCTATGATATACCAATGGATAGCATGCTATGCTACCGCTCATTAGATTCACGACCTGCGGAAGGAATTGTGTTTGTTTAAACATGCAGAAAGCTTCATATATTTTGCACCATCCACGTCTCTTGTTTTGACAATCGGGCCAATATCTTATAGAAGACCTTTACGGAACACCACATTACTGGAAATATGAAGACATTCCTCCACTATTTTAATATTGTCGGTGGCTTTTAAAACTGAGATGAAGAGAGAAGGTGCATATTCTGCGAATCCTTTCGGCACGCTTTTCCATTTGTTTTGACATAGACCTTCAAAAAAAAAAGGCTTTGCATAAGTGAGGACTGTCTTCCACCCTCGCCTCCTCCCCCTTCCCGAAATTCTGCTAACATTACTACGCGCAGAACCTCTAATGGAGAAAATACGACATTTCTCAAATAAATAATCATCTGAAGTCCACCTTCAAATTTCGCACGCGAATCTTCCAATGCCGAGTGCATCATCTGGCAATGAGATTCCGAAGGATGTCGAAGAATGCGATTTTTACCATGGACTGCTACGAAGAGAAGACCTTAGTTATCTGTTAAAAGAGGTATGAATTATCCCGCCTCTTGAAGTGAGTCCAACTACAAGGCCCTACCTTATTCCCTCTTTTATCGATAGATCTTTATCAGATTCGCTACTCTTGAAATACTCTTGAAATATTCATCGATAGACACTCTTGAAATCTTACTTATGACCACTACTACTGTTTCCTGGCCGCCAACGGACACTTTCTTTTAGCCTAAAGCTCGCACCAAGTAGGTGACAACCGTTTTCCACCCTGCTCTTTGTGAGCTACTTTTCAGGAATTTGTATATTCGGAATTTTTCCAAACTTTCATATATTTGAATGAATCTCAAGCAGTGGGTCTACTTGTAATGTGGGCGGGATTCAACAAAGTCCACATTTATTGCTTTTAGAGGCTGTTTGCCTTGAAATCCTGGATAGACAAACATATGCCGTTATAACATTTATGTAACATCGTGTAGCCAATCTTTTCATAAAAGATCGTAGAGAATGTATTGTGAGAGAAGTAGAGCTGCATATTTTCACGCATTCAAGAATAGGCCCTATCCTCTGGATATTGGTGGGAAAAACACCTAAAAATTTTCGAAGCTTCCTCAAAAGCGACTGGCAGAAGTATTGTAAGAATTGTCCTTAGTAAAACAAGTTTCTCCGGAAGAGGGGAGGGAGGTGACAAGGGGAACGATCGCATCCATCCCAGTTCGTACACACAAATCAATTCACATTATCACTGTGTATCATGCGATAATAGTTATCGATGTTAACATGTTCGGTGGGCGATTTCTTACTTCGAACTTCGCAACCGAAACCGACAAACTCACGCGAAATAGTTCTTTCCGTTCGCGTTTCCGCAGACAACAAAGACCCGCTTTCGGTGGGTTGATGCACTCCACATACTTACTGTATCCAGTAGAAGCCACGTCATTGTTGCATCNCACAGAGGTCCGGCACTTTTGAAAGCCATCCGCAGTTGAACGTGATGGAGAACGGGCTTAACAGCCTGCAAGCAGAGAACCAAAAAAGCACGTATCATTATACTACATCAGTTTGCAGGCGTCTCCCAGTAGAATCAATATCCAAACATATCAGGAACTCAGCGATATGAATATTCACGGGAGTGTCAGTGACCACGTTTGCATTGCTGAAGTAAGGAAATACGTTCATCTATCGGTTGTTACCATAGTGCAGACAAAACCTATTTCTAACCACCTCTCCCCTAATTGGGAAATGGGGTGAAGGCTGGTAGTGGCAGGCCGCTGTCCAATTTCGAGCTGAAGTTGTCGCCAGAGAGGAAACGCTATAAACAAGATTTTAGAAGAACAAACTCATTAAAAAACAGCCGGATCTGTATGTTGGAAGGGCTGAACTGCTGCTGCTCTACTCACATGGCGAATATTCCAATACGATGCAAAAGTTAAATATATATGTGTTGTAAAGCGGTAGGCGATCAAGATTGCGATGCAGAAGTTGTGCGTTTATGATTGTAAGGCAACAATGCTCCAGACACGACATATTGTGGTGCGAAAGAAGATAAAGAAGGACGGCGTTCTGAAGTGGTATACGTTTTGCATTGTCCGATACAGCACCGTTCTCGAACTAGTCAACAGCTATCTCGCCAATAAGCAGCCAGTCAACCCAAAAGTATTTGCTGTTTCCTAATTCATGCTAAAGTTGAGGTACTGATGTGGTGGGTTGATGTTGCTGACAGTCCGAATAACTAAAGATTAATATTTTTCGTTACTTTTACATGTTTTGTTTTGATAACAATTCTCATGGCGTAGTAGCGTTAGGTCAAGGTCTGTGTAGAGAAACTTATCAGTTTCTTTCTGTGTAGAGGAACTTGTCAGTTTCTTTTGTATGTGAAAGCGCATACAGCTTCAGTGTTTTCGAATATGTTTATGCTGATAAGAGAGGCAATAAGATTCCAATCTTGAGAGCTGAATTTAATGTAATATTGATTGTTTGAGGTGTCTAGCTCAGTGTTGATGCGAGCAATAGCGAGACAATCATGGGAGGTTTTGCATGGAAGTATCAAAGTGAAGGATGTGCTCGGAGAAGGACAACTTGGAGAGGTTCGTGATGGTGAACTTATTCTCAGAGATAGCAAACTCACAGTGGCCGTGAAACTGTGGGTTTATACAAACTATATTTTTTAAAACCTCTCCATATTTGATTCTGTTACCTGCCATCTGATGAGGTTTCATTTCCGATTTATGCAAAAGATAGATGCTAGAGAGGTGGCAATCGTGGCGTATGTACGTATCATTCAACTTGTGCTGGTGCCGAGTCCACAAAGCCAAACAAACTGACTTCTTGCACTCCCCAATATGCAAATTCAACATTTTGTGCATTTCCTGTCAGTTTCCATAATTTAAGGTTTAGCCATCTCTTTGCATTCGGATTAAGGAGCATAAGAGTGATCCTACGCATAGGTTATAAAGATTGTTGAAAAAAATGATTTCTGCTTAAAATGAACGAAGTAAATAATGATGGGAGACTATGAATGGAAACTCATTTGCATAGTCAACTTCAAGTCAATCAATCAACTTGCAGTTGCCGTGCACGATTTCCTAGATGTGGTCATACTTTGTGCATACCTCAGAAAAAAGTGCATTCTAGCGTTTTAGAAGGAAAATAGAAATCGACTGATTTCAAGCACAACTGAAAGCTCGAGAGTTTTTCCGAAAAAGCCCTTCTTACCTTACTAGTCTCAATTCTTCGACAGGCACTTAATATTTATGTATACACTTACTCCTCATATCTGACAGAGTAAAGATTAGAGCAGTTGAACACCATGGAATTCTAATTTCCCCTACGATGAGATAGGCATCCAGGTGTCAACTTCAAATTAATAAAGAAGCGAGGTGTTGCAGTACCACGTGAGACATAGTTCTTCATTACTAACATAAGCAGCACGCTTCTAAATTATAAAGGTTCCAATGTGATGACATTACAGCGACAAGCCTCGGATGTCCAGAATACAACTGTAGAGTTGAGGAGTAAATTGATCGCTGATACAGTTGTGGTTTAGTATACGTCCTTACGAAGGTTAAGGAAAGCACTGAAACATTTAGTGAGTAGGTGGAGAGACACAAATTTGTCACCTACAAGCAGGCCAAATGCACTCACACTAACCGTAATTCTATTGGTAGATTGCAACTTTACAGTGTATTAGGAACATGTTTGGAGAATGGTTTTTCTGACGTTATTAAAACTGTTGGAAAATGCATCAAATACGTTATTAAATGTCACTTCAGGTAGACGGTGGTTCATTAGTAGAAGTTCTGACAAAAATGCGACTGGGTCAAGTCGATGAGGACGAGAAGATTGCGAACATGTCGTTGGGTACTGCGAGGGGCTTCAAATATATTCAATCACAGAAATGCATACACCGCGACATCGCCGCTAGAAATGTGCTATACACCACCTCCAAAGTCGTACGTCTTTCTTCTTTGCTTTTAATAAAAATATAGGAACAACTTACTGATGTAGTAGAACGCAATATGCACGATGAGGTGAGAAAACCTCTGTGGACTGTTGATAATTTCCTCTGAAGTCATAGAGGTAAAAAATGGCCTCGGAGGCCATCTTCGTCTCATCGAGANNNGTCACCCAAAGTACCATTCGTGATTATTGGCTCCCTTCGATGTTGTTTTGTGATTTACGAAATTTAGTACACTGTGTTCATTTTGGCTCAATTGCATCAATCATTTCTATGATTGTATGACGCAGTTTGTATGAACCATTTCCCCATTTTTTAAAATATCTGTTCAGTAGACATTAACATCGTTATATTCACAAATAAATTGTTTGTGCAGCCAATGTGATTACTTACAGTTTATATGTAAGCGAAAATATGCTCAATAAGAGATGTTGGATGTCACAAAAAATTTCACATTTTTATGTGAGGTTTTTCCTTACAGATATTGTTTCTAATTTACCATGCAATCGGCGATCCATGATTGATTCTGCATTCAGATTATACCAAATAAATGGAAAAATCCCTTTGACGTTTTCTGCCTAAACGTATTTTATTTCTGGGGCATATATGATGAAATATGTGGCTCCTTAAAACGTTCTTATTCCTTAAGAAATGCAAGAGTCCATAGTCCATTTGTATAATTTTTGTTTCTTCTAAAATACCACCTACTAAGAGGTGTTACTATTGTATCATGACAAAATAAGCGTACGTAAACCATACTCGAAACAAATTTTTCAAAAACAACTGTATTATGCGATGACGCATTCAAATAATTGAAGTTGGCACATATTTAAGGGCAAACATCATACGCTGATGTGTCGCAATTGTAAAAATCTTTTGTACTGCATCACTTATGAATATTCATTGTTGCAGGCAAAAATCAGTGATTTTGGAATGTCACGTAAAGGAGTGTTGTATGAAATGTCGAAAGGCACCAAAAAGATACCCATGAAGTGGACGGTTCCCGAAACAATAGCGGCGTACATGTTGTACACACCAAAAACAGATGTATACTCGTTCAGCATTCTCTTATGGGAGGTATTTTCGGATGGAGCCGAGCCGTATAAGGGAAAGATTGCAATCGAAGTTAGAAGAATGGTTGGTGGCATTTTGCAACGTTCACTTACGTAACGGAACATAGATTATATGCTAACATAACTGTGGTAGATGTCAAGACTCTGAGCACCTATCTACACGAATGGGTAATTTATGAAAAGTTTACTGACAATCTTTATCTGTGGCCCGCAATTGATGAGAGAGTTTCGATAGATTTTTTGTACTGCACTTGTGGGTCTCCTCAAGAATTGCTGCCAACAGCGATATGTGAGCAGCACAACGAAGGTCCGCGACGTGGCAGTGCACTGCAAACCCAGCTGCCCTCCATATGGAGGCCATGCTTTCTGTTGTTCTTGCACCCCCTTCTTGCTGATGGGTGCAGCTAAAGGGTTTATAGGTTAAACTGACCACGCTGGTCTCGCAGTGTCGTACTTGGTGCCACTAAACCATTTCAGAACCCTGTAGACCAATGTCTCCTTTACGTCTCCATATGGAAGTCGTCTATTGCACCAGTGAATGCTTATTAATGTTTCCTTTGCAGGTTTCTTGTAGCAAAAGGCTCCAACAACCAGATGGCTGTCCGGCTGATATGCATGAATCAATGCAAAAGTGTTGGGGGCAAAGTCCAGCGCAACGATTCGCGATGAATGAAGTCGTTGTTTCAATTTAGCGCATCCTCTGCAGGAGGCAGCTTAGCATCACTAGCTGTGATCCCTTCTTCCATCTCAAATCATCGCTCATTCACTTTTGGCATTCATGATTATAGGGTTGCATTTAGAACTGAATAAAAAACTATCTTTTATTCGAAGAAAATTTGTTGTCTCGAATGTGGTCTCAAAACTGCCTTCAGGAAAGCGATGTGGGTCGAAAAGGACTAAAATGGAGCCTGCAGAGGTGAACGACGAATGAACTGGTGTTCAAGGGGTTTAAACATAGTTTGGTGACTCTCTTACAAAGGGGAAACCTGACTAAGTTGATAAATTTTGAAGCTGTTTTTCTCCACGATACTTATCGGATATGCTGAACATTGGTGCAATTATCTAGCCAAATAAAGTCCTTGTTTATAATACCCGATCTGCGAAGTCATTTTCTGAAGAAAGTTTGTAACGAGGGGAACCCTCTTGGTAACACAAAACAATCTTTTCGTAGCAACTGTTTGGATATCTTCCTCCTCATCTCCCCTCCCTCTCCCTTTCAAGCGTGATAGCTTCATTGTAGTTGTATCCTACATGGTCATGTCTGTATATTAGGATTTGGAAACTTTTTCCAGATGACGTGGAGCATTGAGTGAATGGAATTTGCAATAATCTTTTATAGGTGGTGACGTATATAGAAGCATTACTGTCACGGAAGAGTGAAGTACTGCAAACACCGCTCAAAAAAGATGGTGTTGAGGAAGAATCGATGGATAATATTTCTAGCAAGAAGGCACTAAGGTCCGGCCTCTCTTATTTTTGTTGATTTAGCGCATAT